>VZRS01007370.1:756808-947936 GCA_013398055.1 Ifrita kowaldi
TTTTTTTGGCTGAGTTGCTTTTCCTAAACAGCCACTGGTGTCCCACTGCTCAACAGCAAATAAAGCTGCTGCAGAAGGGGATTTACTTTTGCAGTAGTCCTGACTGCACTCACTGAGCAATTTGCACAATCTGCCTCACAACTTGAATCAGTTAAAATGCATCCCTGGAGACTACTTTCAAAAACCTATTTGGAAGAATATACACTGTCTCACTCTGAAAAAGACCAGGGGAAAAGAAGCAAAGTGGCAGAGGCTGCAGCTCATGAAAAGAAAGAAGAGAAGCAAAATAAGCAGCAGAAATAAGGACCTGGCTTTCACTTTTCTCTCCATTTTCTTAAGGATCTCTTTATGATAATGCTATAAAACTATACATAATAATAATTGAGCACATGGCACAAAACCAAGCAAGCACTATGCAAAATTGGACCCTGGCCCTGAAAAGCCTTTCTCAAGCATCCCATTCATCTCACATGCTTTGTTGAAGACTTCCTGCTATTTCTACTTGCATACTTTGATACTTTGGAACTTTCCCTACTTCATGTTGCAAGAGCTAAGTAATTGCTTTGATCTTCCTTCCGTGCTAAAATCTTGGTGGAGATTCTTATTAAATATAACAGTCATTTAGGACCCAAACTCCTGAAAATCAATCTTGCAATTTCTTCAGAGAGGCATTCTTTGTTTCCCCAAGAAGCACAGTGACCTCAGTGAGGTTTAAGCAGCTCATAAAAAAGGTTCATTTGGAGATCTGTGGAAAATCTGTGCCACAGTTCTTAAAAAATGAGTAGATCACAACTACCTTTAGTCAAAGTTTAAAAAACTGTAGTACTTTGATGATGTGATACAGGAATACTGATCCACTATTTTTAATTCTATTCACATTTAGCATAATCTCCTTAATAAGAATTATCATCAAATATTCTAATTTCTTGTTTAGTTCTAATGCCGTAGGATTTTTATTTTAGAAAAAAGGAAACATATCTGCAATCTCTAGCAAGGCTGCCTAACTTTCTATAAAAGTTATTAATTACAGGAGTTGTGTGAACTACATTCAGATCTAGATATATTTCAAATCAAAGTCATTAGACACAGTAAAAATAATGACTAGGTGAAGAATCAAATGCTATATTACATTTTATATTTCTGTGCCACTTTTTTATTTTCAATAGAGAAGCTAATAGTGTATGTATTTTATTCTGATGCTTATTTTTAAAAAGTGTATGGGGAAGATGGCATTTTTTGTTAGACCGTGAGATCAAGGTTGAGTATGGTTTTATTAATTCCTGTTTTTTTAACCTAGGATTTATTGTATTTTCTTTGTCAGCCCATATTGGTACAATTTTTTTGGTTTCTTCTCTTGTTTTCATTCTGAAACAGACCCTGCAAGTTTGTTATTGCATGGGAAATTACCTGCCTTTCTCTGTGTGCATTCTGCTGGAAGTATATCCTACAGGACACGACTGGATAACGCTGCCCTTTTAGTTCAGGTGAACTTCTCTCTGGCTTTTAGAGAATGGGTACAAAGCTTTAAGCTCTACTTACCAGCCATTCCCTTTTCCCTGGGACCATTTCATTGGCATGGTGAAAGGATCATCCTCCCACCAGCTGAGAACAAATGCAGTAAATAAACATTTGGCACTGCATTTACCACCTCGCTTCCTTAGGATTCTATTTGTAGCCATCTAATAGCTGTGATTACACCAGACACTTTACAGAAAGTAGCCTTGGATTCTTTTTCAGGTGCTTTCCAACTCCAGCTGTGTAGTTCAAATTCCTCTCTCTCTAATTCAGGCCCTTGAAGCACAACATTATTTAGGTATGTTGCCCATTTTCCTACTCAGCATGAGGAACAGTCAAGTTCAAACTACCTCATGAGCTTTCTAAAATGATAGAGCTATTGCTCTGAAATGCAAGAAATATGTGTGGTATCAGCTTTTCTTGTTACTGCCATTATTTGATAAACTCAAGAAGCAGAAATCGCTTCTTTGCAAACGCCAATCTGCCTTGATCTTAAACCACTCAGCTTTACCGACTGCAGACCAGCAGAACTGTTTTCAAACGTCCCTGCAGTGATTTTATGCTTCTTTTATTAATCAGCAAGGACAGCTCTTGGTGCTACTGAAGGGCCCAATCCCAATACCTGATCCATAATAGCTGCGCTTTATTCTTGTAGCTAACGAGCGAGAGCTGCGGGACTGACTCAGCTCTGCTCTGGCCCTGTGTCAGTCCAGCCCTCTCCTAATGGGCTGTCACCAAGACAACTCACAGGGCCACCAAAGAGCCTCAGTACAAACACCCTGACACATCTCCTCGGCTGCACAGACTGTTTGGTACACAAAGCCGAGGAAAGACTCCCAGCAGTGTGAGAACAGTCTCTGTTTCCAGCATTGTGCCTGAGCGCTGTAACGACAGCGTGATAAACTCCAGGAATCCTCGTGTGTGCTGGAGCCACAGTGCTGCCCTGGGAACGCTGCTCTGGGGGCTGCATGGACCTGGATGCTGCTGCACACCCCTGCCTTCTTCTAAGGGAAGGTGTCCCTCCCATGGCAGGGGTGGAATGACACGAGCCTTAAGGTCCCTTCCCACCCAAACCACTCTGTGATTCTGTGATACCACTAAAGCAAAATAACACCCACCCAACCTCAGTTCATGCCTCTTTATTATTTCAGCTAGGAGTTTACTTAACTTGAGATCTGCAGTAACTGGCACGGCTACGGCAGCAGCAGTCAATAAAATGAGCTGGAAAGCAGCAGCTCAAGCCACGCTCTGACTCATGTCGAACAAGTACTTGCTCTACACTAATCCCATGAGGGTTTAGATCTAAAGTATTTAGAAGCTGAACTATTTAGGAAGGCTCTGTTGAACACGAGTGAGTTCTGTTCCTAGCAGCTCATTACTTTTCCTTTACAGTAGTAGATTCCTCCCTGCACCAAAACTGTTTCCCCATTTCTCTCCAGCTCGAAGTGCTTCCCTGTCATTGTATCATGAGTAATTACAGCAACAGTCCCCATGTCTCTCTTTTATTAACACCTCTCAAATATTTGTGCAGTGATTTCAAATCCTTCTTTAATCACCTCTGATCCAGTTTATACAAATGAAGTTCAATCAATCTTTCATTATAAGTAATATTCTCCTGACCTTAGCTATCCTGCTTTGAACTTTCTCAGTATCTCAGCAGTGGTTTTTTTATGATGACAGCTCTTATCAGCCCTACACACAATATTCTGAGGGTACCTTGTACCATTGGGAATGAACGGGACAGTAACAACCAGACAGAAGAAATAGGCTGAACATCACAAACATATCTACAAGTGAAACGTTGCTGGTTTATCCCCTCTTGCTCCCTTGCTTGTTTTCATTCTGCTGGACTCTAATATATGGTCTAAATGGAGGCAAGATCGCAAATTAAAATAAAAGATTCAGACCTGTCTTTTGTTGAGTGACATTTTCATTCCTCCTACTGAGTGAAATGAATTCATTTATGTTCTGATTTCAACGGTTCAACACTGTGGACCAGAGAGGGTCACACTAAATCATTAAAAACTCTGCTGCTTAAAGCATGTGCCCTTCCAACTGAAAGTTAAACTGGGTATAGGGAAAAACCCCACAATTATTCACTCTCCAAAGAAACATCCACATTCTATGAGGAGAGTCTTCAGCTTTCTGGACCTGCTGACTCTTCCACTCATCTCAGCTGTACCTCCTTGAGCCTGGGCTTTGTACCAAATGCCCATATCCAAGATGACAATGCTTAAAAGCTGTTCTTTTTCACCCAGACTAAGGGTTTGTGCTCCACTAATCCCATGTGCTTTCCAGTGCAGCAGGGCTTTGCTATAATTTGCCTTGTTCATGTAACTATATTTCAGGTGTGTGTAGGAGTGACATTATTTAAGTTCATGTGAAATGTAAATAAGTCAGACACAGCTGAAAATGTATTTCCTCTGCCATCCCTATATTGTAGAACACAGTGTCACTTCATATTACTTTCCATTATGATAATCTTACTTTAAAGCTGACAGTCATGATTTAATATCCTTGAAAAAGCTTAAAAGTGAGAAGTGTACTCCAGCTACTTTTAGCAGTCTTAAGGAACCCCCTTTCCCAGCATTTGGATTGTCATCATTTGGATTATGAGAGAATCCATACAGCTCATGTATGTACCTTTATAAATAAAACACACTAGGCAGGGAGCCTGGCATCAGCTCCTGAGATGGAACCATAATGATATAAGGAATATATTTCAGCCCACCATGAGTTTCGTTACTAATCTGATGCCATCACATTGTAAGTTTTGCCTCTCACAGAAAAATCTAAATCTGTGTCTTTGTCATGTATTATTTATATACATCCTCTATCCAATAAACCAGTGGTCATAATGAAATTCACCTACAAAAAGTGAAAAATATTCAGAACAAGCCATCAAAAAATCATTTACCCTAAGCCACATTCAGAGCACTGAGTGTAAAATAACTTCCGAATTACCTCCTTTCATGTGTCTATAACTCTTACAGAAGAACTTGCAAACTAGAACCGCAGCAGTATATGCATTTTTCATCTCAGGTAATGGAAAATTATTGTTTTATGGGTCACTCACCAACACTTGTTTCTTTGTGCCCAGCATTATAGAATTGTTTCAGTGAGGAGGTTGAGAGTAATGCCAGAGTTCCAGCTGAGAGTGATTCAGATAAGGGCCACATCCAGTTACTGCCAAGCCAGGAGGAACCAAAAAGCAGGAGAGTAAACAGCTGCTTTCCTCACACTTACTCTCAGGTGTGACAACCCTTCCTAGCACAGGCACAAAGCCACATCCTACTCCTTTACTCTCTCTTTTTGTTCACAGGATGACAGGGCAGAGGAATCAGGAGGCCTGGTTGGGTTAATTCTTCATGGTTCACTCTCCATATGCCGTTAAAACCAAGCAGGAAGGTCAGACAATCCTTACTCTGAGCCAGGAAATTAAAAAAATTATAGACAGGCTGCCCTGGTGTTGGAGCTGCACAGATCTACATTTACTCTTGGTTTCTAAGAAACATAATAAAAGGCCAGTCATCTAGAAGAATAGTAAATAGATCAGGTCTCAGTAGCCATACTTTTGTAGCACTCGATAGACTCCTATGAATGACAGAAAATATTTACATTCTGAAGTGGATCACTGTCACATAGCCCATTTCTGAAAATGCTGATTCCATTTTGGGGCAGACACAATACCTGTGTTCAGAAACAATTCTGTTTCTAATTAATTGAAAAGGCTTTCAACTTATCAGGGCACTAATGAAATGTAATCACAGAGAAAATGCAGCTGTACACACACCCACATTCCCTCCCACCCCCAAAAATATCCCAAACCCTCAAACCCTGACATATGTACCACACTTGGAGGATCACCTTCAGGTTTGATTTGTTTGGGGTAAAATACTGCTACACCTGCTCTGCTTTACTTTGTACACTGTCACAACAATATTCAAACATTTTCCCACATGAAAACTTTCCCTGAGGGTCCTGAGAATTACAAGGAAATGTGTTTTCCTGGCTTAGTTACCGAGAGTTGTGGTGGTTTACATTGCAAAAGTTGGACAAATATAAAGAAACAATCCAACATCTTCGCACTTCGTATTTGCTTTGGACATTTTGGTTTAGAGTGATCTTTTCCACCCTGTGTATGTGGCTGTAGTTTCTACATAACTACCTCCATCTGGCTGGTTTAATGATTAAACTTTTATGTATATTTATATTTTACATACCCTAAACAATTTAGTGAGAGCAGGATTCTACCACAGATAAAGGGCACTACACAGAGATGGTAAAGAAACAGGGAACAGCCTCAGTACAGAAACTCATCCAGTTGCAGTGAATTAGAGAAGAACATAATTGATGGCCTCCACAGATCTAGAAGAATGGGGAATATGAAGCCATTTATTCACTCAGAAGCAGCTCCATAACATGAAGCCACTTAGGGGCTGTGGCCACAGTTGAATTCTTTGTGAATAAATTCTCCTCAGACACTAACATGTCATTTTCATGGTAACTGAACTGCTCTGCAAAGGAATATTTGTAGCTGGAAATGAAGGGAGGAAGGGGGAATTAATGCCGGTGAAACAGGAGAAAAATCCTGATTTTCAGGTTCACCAAGAAGCTTTGGAGCTCTCTCTGGCTTTCAGGATAACAGGAATCACTTTCCTAGGTGAGGAATAGCTGCTTCTTTGGATTAAGCATCAGGGTTTAATGCAATACAAATAAGAAAACTGAGTAAAATGAATTTTTTTTTAACATTTGGAATATTTCTTTCAGGCCATTTTTCTGTGAAAGAAAATCTTCTGTGTAGGTGGAGAATGCACTTCTCAGCTCCTTTAGGAAAGCTGATGTGTTCCCATGCTAAGGCACTAACTTTCCCTAGCAGAAACTGAGAAAAACCTTACAGTCAACTCCCCTCTAATTAACACAGCTCACACAAGTCATTACTGCAGGCAATAATTTGTAATATTAGAGAAACCAAACAGTATATTTTGATAGTTGATGGTCAGAGGTCTGTTCAGAGTTGTATTTCTGCGATTGTGACAAATGAGGCAGCGGGAGCTAAGGGCCTTCTCTAATAACACTTTCTTAACACACTTATTTTTGGAACAAGCTGCTCTTTTCCCATTGTACTGTGCTAGAATTTTTCTCTGCAAAACTCTGTTTTACATGCAGTGTAAAAATAAAAGGCTGAATCACATTCCAGAGATCCCTTTCATGTTTAGGATAGCTGTCCTTCAACCAGAAAAAAACACTTTAATGGACTAATCCATTAATATTTATTGATGCACACTATTTACATAAAATCCCATAAATTTAGGGCATTACTAGGAATGGGAAATAATTTTTCCATGCCATTTCACCAGAAATATTTAAAGAAATTCCATCTTTTAAAGATTACAGGAGTACTGTGTTTAATGTTGGTGAGAAAACTTAGTACACCTGATCTACCAAAAGAATTCTCTAATAATTTCTCTGAGCATTTATTTTATAATTCTCTTAGTCTGCACAAGGACAAGAATTTTTATGCCAATTTTACTGCTTTACAGCTGTATAAATTCAGGTGGGTATTTGTATGCTTTAAAAAGACTTTTAGTTTTCTTCTCCTTAGGAGATCACATCTCCTTCACTCACAGTGATTAGAGAGGACTTCTAGTAACAGGTGAAAAGATATTAGAAATATTATCAAAACACCCTAAAACTTGATTTTTAGACGTAACTAAATGAATTTGCTGGAAGTATATTTGTACAGAAAACAAGAGGGAATGGATTTATTGGCACTTCTTTCAGATGACTTTCAAGTCTATAACACCACAGAGAAATAAAGTTACCCTAAATGCGAGCTAATGAAACTTCACGCCGACACTCACTGTTGATGCTCTTTCTCTCCCCAAATTGATCCAACCAATCAAGAAAAAAAAAGAATTTTCAATGAAAACACTAAATCTATTCACGGAAATTCCCAAGCTAAACTGAACTTTAACTGGGAATGCTATAGACTCTATAGAATGAAAATGATATTGTGCTCATCAAACCTCCCAGGCCAAGCCCTGCATTCCCTGATCAGTTGTGTCACACAGCTGCTCCAGTCACTTCTGTAACATTGCCCCACCATCACCCCCATTAGCATTAATCCCTGTTTTTCCTTTGTTTTTCCCCGAGATCAGACTCTGAGGAACACAAGTGAGACCTGGGTTTCACCTGGGTGATGAGATGCACAGGAGGCAGGGGGTGGTCACCTCTACAAACACAACCAGAGGATCACTTCAGCTTGGAAAGAGCCTCTGAGACCATCGAGCCCACCTTGTCCACACCGCCGAGTGCCACACGCACACAGCTTTAAATCCCTCCAGGGATGGCCACTCCCCACCGCTGCTCTGGGCAGCTGTGCCTGCACTGCACAACCCTTTCCATGAAGAAATTTTTCCCAATCCCCAATCTAAGCCTCCCCTGGAGCAAGCTGAGCTGATTTCCTGAGCCAGGGGCTGCTGTTCAGAGTCACCTACCTGTATGGGGCTCAATGGAGAAGTAAGGCTGTCCTTCCAGGATGCTATAAACCAGCTTGGCACTATTCCCATACACTGGATCATCTGCATCTGTAGCTGTTACTTTAGTAACAAAAGTGCCTAAATAGAAAGAATACACACAATTAATGTTTGCACTCACTGGAAATTTGCATATCTTATTCAAAAACTAATTTGAAACAAAAATTCATTTCCTTGTGAGCTGTATAACAATAATAAAAGAAGGAAAAATAACAGTAACAAGTTAAAATATTACTGGTAGATCAGAAACAAAACATTTTCCTTCAAGCTGATATGTGCCAGCAGCCTGAATTTCTGGGTAAAATAAAAGCCCTTTCAGCATCTGTATTATTTAAAGTTTCTTTGTAGAATGCATGTAAAACTACCTGATAGATCTGTGCAGACTTCAAGCATTTGCAAAGGAATCGTATCAAAGGGCTACAAAACACAAGGTTAATAATACAATGTAATATTGTGCATTTAAGACTTGCAAATTCACATTTGAAAAAAACTTTGCCAAGTTACAGAGACCAGATAGAAAACAATAATAAAAAGGGTTATTTTTCTCCCCTTGGCTTGCAGCCATGATAATGATTTGATGTGGCCACAGTGACAGAGTTGGGACAACCATGATTGTCTCTGGAATGAGTGTCTGCCACTCAGGGGGCCATTGTTCAGCCAGAGTTATAAATTCCATACTCTGACAAAAATAAATAGAAAAAAAAAAAAAGGAAATTATCCTTTTTATCTCTTAGGCAACATAGCACTTGCCATTTCTGTAAGAAGCTAAATGGAATGGAATTCAGTTGGTTGCATTAAGGTTGCTGCAGAGATTTTTTTTGGCTGACATAAAAGTATGATGGCGTTAACTAGGCTGACAATAAAGACAATATCTACAGAGGGAGAGAGGGAGAGAAAGCAAGAGCAGGAGAAAGGTCAAGGGCTGAATTATGTTCAGAAAGGAAAATAATTACAGCCCCCACCAAATATTCCCCTTTCTGGATATGCCAGTAAGAATAGCCTCCCATTCCTTCCCGCCCATGGTGTGCTGCTGAATCCTGATCCCATGGCCCTTCAGGACAGGAGCAGCACAGCAAGGGGAAGGAGATCCCTTTGGCACATCTTCCTCTCTCCCTGTAAGGCTGTTACGGCTCGGGGCAGTTCTGGGGGTTACAGCACGTGCAAATTATTTAGAGAAATGTTTGCTTATTTAGATGTAATTTGCATATGACCCAATAGCTGCCATTTCCCTCTTTCCCACCTGGCCACTTAAACACCAGGGCAGGTTGTGGGGCTAGGGTTTGGGAGGGCAGGATTTGGGAGCACGGAGAACACCTCTCTTAGGGAGTACAAGTTCTGCAGGGACCTAAGGTGTGGCAGGTTTGCTACATGGCAGTAATGGAATAATTTCCAGGGAAAGGAATGTGGGTTGCTGAAATATATTTCACTAGGGAAAAAAAATGGCTTTGGCTTGTATTGGTCATTTATTTTTGGTGCAAATTTGCCCATTCCTACAGGGGAGAATATCAGAAAAGTGAGGCAGATCAGTGCAAGCTCTACCATGGTCCACCCAGAGGGAAAGTGCCCCCCCCAGCATCACTCATGTGCTCAGCAGGGGCCAGAGGAGTCCTGCAGCTGGTGCACATCCCATGGGAAAGGAAGATTATGTTACATCTCTCTTTGGCAGCTTGCTGAACCTGTTTTATAAACACGCAAACTGTTCATGTTTTGAAGCTTAACTGTATTTGATGCTGAAAGGTGATCTTATACCTAATGTTTAACAGAATAGTTTTTATCCTGTCACTGGGCCTGAGAAATGGACTTTATCCTCAACTTGGTGGTGTGTTTGTAAGGAACTAACATCAGAAACTTATTGTCTGACCAGTGACAACAACCAGACACTAACAGACAGCTCCTGAGAGCTCAGAGTGGGAATGATAAAGGGCACAGGTGACATCGGTGGTGCCCAGCCCTGTGGCAAGCTCAGCAGCCTCAGCCTGCAGGTGATAGCCCCAGTGCCCTCCTTCACACGCAGGAGAATACAAAGAGGAAGGGGGAGCAGCCCTGGGGCACACTCAGAGGCCGTGGCACAGGCTGCAGAAAGCAGGGAACAACGACAAGGAAGTTTGAGTTCGGATGTTGCAGGAAGAGAGGGACCAAAGGCCCCTCTGTGGTTTGCCCACAGGAGTCACAGAGCACGAGAAGCTGCAGCTAATGGGATTGTCTCACATGTTTAACTTCTGTTGGCTCACCTTTTGTAGCTCGCACCCGTCACAAGGGCTCTGTTTTGCTGTTCCCACAGACAATCATCCCTCAGCCGAGCTGTACATCCCCTCTCTGGAGCTCAGGCTACAGCCCCACCATCCCAGCACATCCCAGCACATCCCCAGCTCCCTGCAGCCCATGGCTGCTGTCCCGGGTGTGACACCAGCCATGAATGCAGGCTCAGAGCTTCCTCCAGCTGGAGCTAGGCTGAAGTAGCAGGTGATGTGCTCCTTTCTGTGGCTGCTATCATAAAACTCGTGGTTTGTAATCTCCTAAGACAGAAGAGGTTTGTGCAGAACATCATACAATGGGACAGGGCTGCAATAAGATAAGGCTCATCACGAAGTGAAAATTTTAGTTAGAGTATTTTATCTAGACTGTTTCATTTTGTTTCCATTATATACTCTATACACAAAGGAAAATAAAGAAATAAAACTGTTGACTTCTTGGAGATTGTGTTTGATTTTCCTAGCTGGCTCTCATTTCAAAGGCCTTCAGAAATAATTACATTGCTTGTTTAGAAAGATTTGATATATAATTTCTATTCTTATCTTTCTTCACTTGAAAATTCCTGAAGACTTTCTATAGATATTTATTTCAAGATTCCCAGACTTGAATGGATATGCTGATCCTTTGATAAGCACATTCTTTATCCTAAGTGTTCATTAGACACTAAAGTTGAATACACCCTAGTAAAAAGTGTTAATCAGTGTCTAACACTGCTTCCAATCCTGATGCTCAGCTAGCAAGATTTTTTTCATGTGATATAAAATAATTCAACCACTTATTGAGACCCCAAGTTCAATTGAAGTTTATACATGTATTAAAAATACATGTGTAATATGTGTGTCAGTATTTCCAGTTAAAGTACACAAAAGGCAGGGGGAAAGGCATAATCTTCTTTTTCTTTCCCTTACAGGTCACTTGAAGTGTGATTAAATTCTCACCTAATAAAATTAATGAAGGGAATGGACAAATGAAATACTCTCCTGCCTCCTAGAAATCAATTTCTTCCATAGCCAGTTTCTGCCACTCAGCATTTCATTTCCAACCATCACACTCACTTCTGAGGCCTGTCAAATCCAGTAATTTGCTCCCAACAATCTTACTGATGAAAATTGTTTATGGAAGATGTGAGTGATCGCGAAACAGAAATTAAAGAAATTGCTTCCACTACTGAAATTAGTTAAGCTTTGGCATAGTTTAAATTTTATCATCTTTAATACGAATTTTTTTTTTTTTTTTTTGCTTTGTGCCTTGAGTCAAACCTTCTGCAGGTGTGAAACGCGCCACATTATGCTGTTCACACTGGCAATAATCAGTGTATTTAGGAGCAAACCCTGTCCCCTCTGCAGCTGTAGGTGATGTTGCTAAGTCAGTGCTGCTCTGGTTCCCCTGCAATGTGCTGAGGGCTCACATGGAACAACCAATCTCACCCCCACAGGTGACAGAACCCGGGCACCAAAAGATTTGGAGAACTGAGTGAAAAACAATGCAGAAAAAAAGGACCTCACAGCCACCATGGCTGTTATTTAGGCAACTTCCACTCCAGAACTCTCCAAGCTTTGGATTAGCAATATTTAAGCAGGATTTTACTCCATTACAGACATTGCAGTTATAAACTACATGTACATAAATATTTTTTACGAGCATAATGCACTTAAAGTTTTAAAGATAAAAATTTTGCGTTGAAAGAGCTGTAAGAATGCAGGGAAGGGCATTTATTAAATAAATGGTCTTGGAAAAACAACATTCTGGGTTCTGCCCAGCAAATAAATTGCTACGGTTTCTGTTTGTGTTTAATTTTGACTACATTTGGCTTGTGTTTGTTTCTTTGTCAGTGCTACAACAAACTCATTTAGCCAGAGACTATAAATTTGAAATGGTGCCATTTTGAAAAGAAAGCCACTATTGTAGCCCAAGTCACTGTTGTCCTAATTACAATAATATTGCAGTTTTATATAATCTGGCCCAACAACATAAACACTGTTTCTTTTTTTCTTTACATACCTAACGTTGCCTTATGTAAACCAAACCCTTTATTTTCGGGAGATGAGGCAAATTTTAGGATGTCCTGTTAAAAAACTTTGTGTGTTTTTTCCTCAGGTACACTTTTGCAGTGATAACAACCCTTAAATACGGATTTAACCACCATAAATATAGACTGCACGGAGATTCAACAGATTTTAATTAATGAACATTTCTGATGTGCTTTAACCATCAGCCATTGCTGATTGTTTTACTCTGTCAGTGCCAGATTGTTTTACTCTGTCTTTACAGCAGGCCAGCAATCAGACACACAATTAACAACAGGAGTATTTTTATATGGTTAGGTGAGAAATCCTGCATTTGCTGGCAAACTAAGATTTAAAACCATCATAAAATATAAGATGTGTGTGCTCAGCTAGTGCTTTTCTGTTGTTTTGGCTGTGTTTTTGTGTGCAAGCCAGGGTACAGATTCTGCACATTAGTCAGAAAGAAAAATGCGTATGCTGCCACAGGGAGCAGGAAAGCAAATTCTTTTGGTGTGGCAGTGAAATGTGCGCACTGGGAAAAGAAAAAATCCAAAAAATCAAATGTGAATGTTCTAGAGGAGGTAATGCATAGTTGGTGCCGGGAATTTACATGAATCCATATTCAATGAACAACCATTTTGTTGAAAGATTGTAATGGCTGGTAAAAATAAATAACATGACCATAATGAAACCTGGTGGGACCATGTTTTCTCATCTTCCCAGGGACTTTTGGGTTTGTTTGCTGGTTTGTTTTTTTTTTTTGCTTTTCTGATGCCCTTTTTGGTCTCACTCACTCATTCTCTCCTAATCTTCCCAAATCTTGACAGGCTGAAATCTCCATTTCATTCCGAAGATCTGATTACCAACCTGACAGGGCATTAGAAGAGTATTTGCATGGCAAAGCCTTACCATTATTCACCAACTCTTTTGTTTCCCTAAGAGGATCCTGTGCTTCAAAACCTTGAGCTGGCTTTGGAGTTGGGCTGATGGAAGCCCTGCAGCCAGGGGTGGTCACACAAAGCATTGTTTGTACCCAGCAGGTCAGATAAGCATTCTTTCCAAAATGAAGCCTTTTCTTCACTGTCCTTCTTTGCTATAATCTCACAGGTAGCATGACAGTTGTTGTCATGGTAACAATTTTTTATTGAATAAAACTGCAATAATCTCATAAAAACCTGCATAACTTCTTGACATGTAAATTATTACTGCCTCAAAGCTGAAGGAACTTATTCTTATTTGTTTTTCATTGGTGCTCATTTTTTTAAAATGCAAAAACATGGTTTTAAGCCTTATCATCCTGCATGATTGCATGAGACCACTTCTAAACACAATCTATGAATTAGACGTTTCACTAAGCAAATAAAGGAAATGTATATGAAATAGGAATCTGTTTAAAGCACTACAGCACTTGTTAACATATGCAAATTCCCCATATAAAATATCTTTGCATATCTTGGTGCTCATGCAGATATATAAATACATACACACATAAACTGTGGGCACGTTGCATGAGTGTTTAAGGGTTCTTTTGCAGATCATGTGTTATTATTTCAGCCCTACCTTCTTCACCTGCATTGGAATGTATTGTTATTAACAGCTACTTCACTGCCAAAGCTCTGGGAGCCCAGTGTGTGCATCAGATCTCACAGTGCAGGAAGGTTCTTTCCCCAGAGACTCCAAGAGCCAAGCACCAGGAAAGACAAATACAGAGAGACAGAGACAAGGAGGTTGTTGGATTTGATCCTTGCAGGTCCTTTCCAACTTGGGAATTCCATGATTTCATGATTCTGTGCTGAGAGGATGTAAATAGCCCTGGGAAGGAATGCTGCCAGCACATGGTGGTGCTGCTGCCTGACCTACAGCTCCCACAGGACATCAGAACCACACATAAATGTCAGGGGCTACTTTGGGAACAGATGACAGAGGGCTTGGGTGAGTTTTTCAGATCGTCCCACACTTATAGGAAAGCATGTGAAAAATAGAAAAATATCTGCTTTTTAAATATCCGGTGGACACTTAATGAATGAAAAATGAATGAGGCAATGGATGACACCCTAAGCAGAGGTAAACAGTAGAGATATGGGCCAGAACAGTCCACTGAGGGAAAAATGGACAACTTGTGCTTGCCATGCTGGAGAAACAGGAAGACCAGCATGCATTCCACTGTGTCTATGGCAGAACCCAATATTCAATCATTTCTAGAGGCAGAAATGAGAAAGAAAATTTGTGTGTGTTACAGATGTAATACTGGTGTGCTGGTGATGAGAACCACATAAATACACAAATACAAGACTTCACTTAATCTTCTGCAAAGGGAAAAACAACAACAAAACTTCCTTGCAATGAGAAATTGTACAAGGAGGAATAGCTTCCCAAGGGAAATAACAGAATCCTCCTCACTGAAGAGTTCACTCTCTTGCACAGGATGCTGGATAATGTATTCTAAGGGAAAACCCTAGAAAGACAGGAAGATTAACTAATAGGGTAATTTGTCTTTCCCAGCTGTAATTTATTGACTCTAAGTAGTGAAATACTGTGATGCTGTCATGATCTTGTTTATGATGATTAAGGTAAGGAAGAAAGAAAAGAGGGTTATTCACACAACTCAGTTTTTGGCTCAACTGGCTAAATTACATACCTAGCTGCACCAGCTGCCTGCTCTACCTGAGGGAGGAAGACAGAATCATCCTCTCCTGGAATCCTCCTTTCTTGGCTGACTGGTGAGGAACAGAAATTAAATTGGCCAGCCAATGTGAATGCCTAAATTTCAATCCTGTGACTCCTCTCTTTTGTGGATGTGCTCAAACAGGCCATCCCAGTCTCTGATTCCAGCCTTCCAAGAACTGCAAGTGTGTAAAGCTGACACTCCACCAAACAGGACAAGGAGAAACCTTGCAAGAATTTTGGTTTTGTTTACATAAATTTCTCTCTGTATCATAAAATCCTAGAATCACAGAACAATTTTCGTTGGAAAAGCCCTCCCAGCGCATCCAGTCCAAGCTGTGCCCAATCCCCACCTTGTCCCCAGCCCAGAGCTCTCAGTGCCACCTCCAGCCCTTCCTTGGACACCTCCAGGGATGGGCACTCCAAACCTCCCTGGGCAGCCCCTGCCAAGGCCTGAGCACCCTTTCCATGAGGAAATTCCTGCTGGTGTCCAACCTGAGCCTCCCCTGGAGCACCTTAAGGCCATTTCCTCTTGCATATACCTGTCTAAACACCTGTGTGCACTTATATACTCCCATAGACACCTGCATACACTTTCTGAACTAAACTGCAACAGATACAGTTCATATTCTGTTTTTAATATTAAACATGAGTGACAAAGCATTACTTGCTTGTTTTGTCAGTTTGTTTTATGTAAGTAGTTGAATGTAATCTCACCAAAATGTACAGAAAAAGAGATTTTTCAGTACTTTACAGACCTATAGCAAATGGCAGATGCTGCCCTAAAGAACTGGTAATCTAAACCAAAAGTTTTAGCACCTGAAAATCTGAGTGAATGAAAGAATCTGAAAGAATTTAACAGCTTGGTCTATAATAAATTATGTAGCACCATGCAGGAAAATGCAAGAAGCTGTTTCTTGGTTCCACCAGAAAAATTATCCTTTCATACCTTTGATACACTAAGTGATGTTTAGCTCCATAGGCAGAGGAGGTATCCAGACTGTTTCTCCCAAATGTTACATATTTTCCAATGACATTTTTGGAGTGGATGCTTTAGGAAGTGAATGAAACCTTTAAAGAATGTTAATGTCATGCAGTACATGTTGGAGTCCAGATCTCTGAGCAAGCGCAGGACGCCCCGCATGTAACACAGCAGTGTTTGTGCAGATTGCTCATGTGCCGTTCTGAGGGCCTTCTATCATGTGAGGGAAAGGGGAAAAACATATTGTATGCAAATGTGTGACTGCAGAAGTATGAGAGGAGCTGGCTATGCCTGGAGCAAAGGGCTGTTTGTACACCCACGGAACGGAGCGAGCTGGCAGCCCCGCGCCTCGCAGCTGTATAATGAGGGCTGGAGGAAGCGTGGCTGGGAAATCTAATCAACTGCATATTTTACCATTTTTTGTCTGCATAAACTAATTGTTTTGAAACTCTGATGTCGCCTTTTTAACATAACCTTTTGGAAGCAAAAATATTTTACAACAGAAATGCATATTCAGATTTAGGGATATGGATTCCTCCCTGGCAATTATCCTGGCTGATGGTACCTGGGTTTACCTGGGTGGATCTAACAAGAGGGGACACTGCCTTTTCAGTTTTTAGGCTGGCAGCTCTTTCTTGCTACTACTTATGAGATGGTGCCATTAGAGAGTCTGCAGGTATTCCTTTACAAATTCCCCTGGGTGGCTGTTTGTTAGGATTAGTACACGGTTTGAAACATCACAGGCAACAGCAGAAGGGTAAAATATATTTTATGTTTGGCTTAAAGAATTATGTTTTCCTTTCATGCTATTTTTTTTTATTCTCCCTTTAGATATCACCCTTGCTATAGAATATTAATTGATATTTGTGAGAGAAGTGGGGAATAGCTCCTCTTCTGTTCAGGACTTTTTGAAAGACTGCTTGTCTCTAATCAATTGACTATTTCATCAGCATTCATTCTGTGAGGTCCCCAGGCAAAGGCAGTAAAATTGGATGATCACTGTACACTATATTACCGAGCAGAAAAAAAGGTACTGTAAGTCTTGTTGATGCCAGTGGAAGTTTCAGGTTATGCTCAGGTGTATTGTAAAAAAATATAAATAAATAATAAAGCAGCCTAGGCTGTTTACTGCAGAAATTCTTTCATTTATGACTTTGGGTGGTGAGAAGAGAAAGTGGCTGGTATCCTCCTGCAGCTTGGATGCTCTGCTTCGTTTGGGAGAGGGAAGCCTGGCACGCCAGAACTGTAAGCCAGGGTGCAAAAGCAGGGTCTGAAATATTGTCCCCTCAGGCCACTGCATATGGCAGCAGAGCCCTTCTGGGCCCGGGAAGGGGCACAGTTAATCAGCTGCCCAGCAGCTCCCAGGGCTCATTCCTGAGGAAGCTGTGTTGACAGCAGCTCCACAGGCAGTTGCTGAGCTGTTTTCCTGGGAAAACAAGCAGTACTGCAGATTCGGCACCTAAACAAAGACAGAGGTGTCAGCCCAGGGCAGGGTGGGGAATGACCAGTGCCAGAGAAAAAAGTGGATTCTGAATTGCATCTCATTTTGCCAAATATCAAGTGTGTCCCTCAGAGAGATGTCTAACACAGGCCACTCAATGAAGAGTTTGAGTAGTGTTGGTCCCCAGTGTTCTAAAGCCAAGTCTTTCTGCTAGCAGAGGAATAGAAGTTACAGCAATCAAGGTTTCTGTGAAAATATTACCCCACTGAACTTAATTTTCTGACCTAGAACTTTCTACCCTGTGGTGGGACCTTCTCTACGTTTCTTATGATTGAAAAAGGTGAGATCATGCTCCAGACCAGTTCTGTGGCATTTCACAGTGCATCAGTCTGGCAGGAACCTGTGCTGCTCTACTTCCTCTCCTCCATCTGTTTTCTACTTAGGCATCATCCCCTGGCCAGCAAACGGGCTCATGTCACCAGACAAGATGCTTAGAAAAATGAGATAACACAGTTTCAAAGCCTGCAAAATCAAACCCTACCACTCTTGGAAACACCTTATTTTTCCTTCAAAATTTTACATTTTGGTAAATTGTGAGAAATCCATGCTGAGAATAGATTTAAACTTGTAACCAGAAGAGAATGCATCAGAAACCTGAGTCAGAGACTTATTTTCACACAGTCACAGAACACAAACACAATGACGCATTTGATAAGTACAAATGGAAGCGACCACAAATGATTTCAGAAGCAGAATATCTGCAACAAGAACAAGGTGTTTGTGGCTACGAGGCAAAAGGAAAAACCACAGTAGGACAGATTCTTGTAGGTACACAGGACATTCACCCGAGACTGCCAAAATTTCCTCTGCTCTGCCATGACATGATCAAAATGTGACAGCTCTGTCTGTCTGTCCTCATCCTGAAACAGGAACATCAGGGAAAGATGAATTTCTCTATTTGGAAGAACTCCATAAGGAGCTGTGACTTCACTTCTGATCCCAGCAGATTTTTCCTGTAGAGTTTGTCTTCACTGTGTGTCATCTGCACAACTTTCCTCCGTGCCAAGGGAATGCATGTGTGCAAAAAAGGGTCAGCTTGTGACAAATTGCTGCCAGTGAATGGAGAGGAAGAAAGGCAGTGTTTGTCTAGAAACCAGCACACATCCATAGCTCCACACCTTGCACAGGTAAGTCAGGCCTTGCTCCCAAGGACCAGACAGTGACTTCAGAACCTCAATACTTAAGTATTTAAGCATGAACTACTTGGAGCAATCCCACTAATTTTGGTAATTTTGTATTGTCAATCAAGCTTAGTACACTCAGGACAATAGAGATGGGGGAAACTAAAGGGTCAGCCTACAAACCCCTAAGGAATATAAATTTCATCATGGTCCTCAAGCTCATAATGATCACATAAGAACAGTACAGAAAGATAATGACATTTTTGACCAGACCTCACGAAAAATGAAAAGCACACAAATAGCAGCACGTGCTCAGAACTGTTTTTTCAGGGCTCAGCAGCCAGTCAGGTTAAGGAGCAGCCAGCCAGCCCTGGTGTTGGGTGTGCTGAACCCTCCCTGAAGGTTGTGCGTGACCATTTTAAACACGTGCAAACTCCCCAGAGAAATCTCACACAGAACTCCTCAGTCACACAGCTACTGAACGTGATTATGCACAAGAGGAACAAGTGGAGGAACAAGACAACATGAAAATATAGGATTTTTTTAACAGCTGTTACATTGTTGCCATATTTTACAACATCTGCTGGTTTTTCCCTCAGCTTTTGCACTGCCTTTGCATTTACCCTTTGGGCTAATTTGTGCTTGACCCCAGTGCTGCAGTCCCTTTACTCCACAATTTTGTGACAAACTATCATTGATTTAACAGTCATGCTCAGTGCCTTAAAAATCAATGATAAAAACCCCAGCAAGACAGTGTGGCTGATCTTGATAACATTTCAGGTCAGGTTTTTATCACAACTTTCTAATTTGTCAAGTTATTTTATCACTATTCATGTCAGACCTTGCGTGTTGATTTCGTATGCAGCGGGTTTTGTCCTTTTACAAACGACTTGTAAGTGGAAGAGAATTAATATCTTTGGGAGAACTGGAAAGAAAGCTGCTCTATATACAGTGTACTCCTAAAACACCTGTCTGGACTAAAGAACTCTGCCCTGCTTAAAAAAAAAAAGATGATAGAAACTCTTATCTGCATTGGTGTAATCAAGGGCAAACCTTGATTCAAGGGAAAACATTCCTAAGTAGATGTGCTTGTGCCAAAACTGAAAATTGATATTCTGACTCAACTGAAAGCCTAAACCCTTTCCAGTAAAGACCTTTCATGGAGGCATTTAAGGACAAAAATATTATTCTAAGCTTTTTCACATTGTTACTGCTTCCAAGTGGCGAAGGCAAAAGCCTTTTTAGAACAATGTCAGACTGAATTCCACTGCATGTACCTTATTTATTTTTTTAATGACTGTCAGGAGAAGCCTTAATATTTGGAGATTATCAAAGTTTGTCTGTTTACCTTAATTCAGGCAAACTATGAGAGAATTCTCTTCCCTTATGGCTTTTGTTCTTTTTCCATCTGTGTCCTTTTTTATTTCACCAACACGTTTGTCACTCTGCTTCAGTCGTCTCCTGTCTTTCAACATGACACTCGCTGTCTAAACACTCCCGGCTGCGCTGAGAGCGAAATCAAGAGATTTCACTCCTCATTCCTCTCCTGGAAAAAGGGATCCTAAAACTCTGCTGTCGGGAGACAATATCCACTTTGGCTGCCATTACCACCTCTGCACACGTTCTGGGGAATTCGTGAATTTGTGTGTAGCTGAGAAGGTAACACATAAACAGAACATACTCGAGGGAGGGTTTGGGGTTTTTTTTTTCCTCTTTTCTGTCTTTCTTATTTTTTCTTTTTGTTTAAATAAGCTACAGAACTGGTTCTAATTACCCTTATGGATCCTCCAAGCTTGCTCATTCATTTACATAATATTCTATCTTCGTTGCAGGCATAGATACAGAGTTCATAGACAAATTGGGAGGGAAAAAAATAGAGTTGTGGGGTTCTTCCTCCCAGAAGCACAGATAAATCTTTTTTTTTTTTTTAAGGTTTTAACTGAGTTTCTACCCCAGTGTGCCCTTTTATGTTTAAAAGTGATTAAGCAAGATTTACAGAAAAATTAAATTATTTCCTATTTGTGAGATGTAATACTTGCTATAACGAAGTAATTCCACAGATTTCACTTTTTGATCTTTGATTCTTTAAGAAAATTAATATCGTAATTAGAAGATTAAAGTACACCGTTTCAGCAAAGACCATATTCTCCATATACACTATTAGCTTTCACAACCAAATTCATCATTTTTGGAGTTGGGGAGCAGGGCTGACTATGGTAGATTATGTATGAATTACAGTTAAAAAAGTCCAATTTAGTTCTCAAAACTTTTTTTTTTCCCTGGAATGTGCTGGTCTCTTTGCTCACAGAGAGAAATAAATGATTTCAGAATAACTGAACAGAGTGACGCGGTCGGCACTGAGCGCGTGTGGGAGTGTGCTCTGCAGAGACAGCTGAGAAGTGAGCAGCACTCCTCTCGGAGAGAGCTTCGGGTAATACCGATCCTCTTTGCACCAGGCAGTGGGAGGAGAGCCATGCAAATCCTTTTGTTTTAGCAGGGAAGCAGGATTTTCCAGAGAGCACCAGAACACAGAATAAAAACCAAGCAGGGGACGCTGTGGCCGTGGCCGTGTGCAGCTCTCGTGCGCTGGCACACACACACAGCCCCACATGTGCTGGCACACGCTGCAGTTAGGGACAGAATCCCAGAACTGGGGTGGAAAGGACCTTAAAGCTCACCCAGTGCCACCCCTGCCATGCCCATTCCCACCTTCCACTGTCCCAGGCTGCTCCAAGCCCCAATGTCCAACCTGGCCTTGGGCACTGCCAGGGATCCAGGGGCAGCCACAGCTGCTCTGGGCACCCTGTGCCAGGGCCTGCCCACCCTCCCAGGGAACAATTCCTTCCTAATCTCTAATCTAACCCTACTCTGTCAGTTTGAAGCCAGTTTTCATATCCCCATAGCATATCATTCAAGCTCTAGATAGTCAAAATAACCCCTGACATTCCTATAATCTATCTCTTCTAGCCAGGAACATCAGACCAGGTCTAAGGTACCTATTAGAAAAACTGCATTGTTTTAGAAGCTTAGAACAATGATAGGTTAAAGCCTTCATCTGTATTTCATGCACTGCCTTCCCCAGAGGCCCAAAAATAAAATGCCTTGTACTGCATCCTCATTACATAAGAACTATATATAGAGAGCATATGAGTTCGTCTTCTGTTTCAGAACAGAAAATTGATATAAGCGTTTTGAGGAAAGAAAAGGTTCAGTAGAACTTTGTTTTATCCTGAGTAAGAACACTGCCTAGTAATGCCTGTGTTGTGCAAGTGTCAAGGTTGAAATTGGCAGTGGGTGGAGATCTCTTTGAGGGAATTAAGTAAGTGGATAATAGAAGTGAAATACTCTTAGTGGTGGGAAAATAATAAAAATTCCTTGAACTCTGAAAGGGAGAGTCTTCTTATAAACATCATAGAGGAGTTAAAGTAATTTTATGAGAACTAAAAAGAAAGTCAAGAAATTTAAAATAATTTACAGTGAGGCCCTTCCTTTAGCTTTTGATGTTGTTACCTGTGGGTCAAGAGAGGAAAGCAGAAGGAAATAGCAACATTAGTGAAGGGCAACACTCTCATCTTCCACTTTCCAGCCTTGACATTTGGTTCCGTTAAGACACAGACTCCACTGCCTCTGCTGCAGAGGCTTTACATTCATTAATGTCCCATGCAATGCAATCAGGACCATTCTCTGAGTTCTGGAGCAACAGCAGAGAAATAGGGTTTTTTTCTCAACGAAAGAGCTGCACATTTGTGCTTCTGTAGAGCAACAGCTTGGAAATAAGTACCCATAAGAATGTCATGTGAAACACATGGAAGGGCCAGGGATCCTAAGGGATAGATGTGCAAAACTCAGAGTTAATGTAATAAACCACAGGCCTCTCAGGTGATTTATGGCAAATCTCTACCTGTATTTGTGTTAAACTACCTGCCTTTGGACAAAACTCCTCCATGCAGCCTAAGAATGCCAACAGCGTGGAACTGTGTCCTTCCAGAGGCAAGTCAGTGAGGAACTGTTTCTCTTTCCTCAACACCCTCAGGGAACAGGTGAAACATCTTCCTCCTGCAGCCAGCCCCTTTCACTATTCCCTCAACTATATCCAGCCATTGGGCATTTCTGCTACAATCCTGTATAATAAAGTTTTCCCAGATGAAGTTTTAACTTATAATTCATCTCTCATGACCTTTCTTCACATTTTTCCTTCCTCTTTTCACCCTTTCTCAACTGTTTCACCTTCCCTCTCTTTTGCTAATATTTCATCTTTTATTCTCTGTTATTCCCTTCCTCTCATTGCATTTTCCCTCTTTTAAACCTCATGTTAACAATTTACTAGATTTTTATTCATCTGATATCCTGACTAGTTTCCTGCCAAAGTTATCAGTTTTGGGCTTTTTTTTTTTCTCCTCTCCTTTACAGTAAATACTTCTTGGATAGTGGCCATATCTTAATTTCAGATTGTAAATATGCACAGATATAAATTATTTTTATAGTAGGCTTTGTGATCCGGAACCACCTTTTCTTTTCTTGCATATATCTTTCTCTTTTTTTTTCCTAGAATACTACATGAACTCCATTCACATAAGAAATGACAGCATTCAGTTTTCCTTCCTCCTTCTCCCACACTGTTTTCTTTGTTTGTTTGTTTTGTTCTGTTTTTTTTAAATTCTCATTTTATTTAATTAAGTCATTTGCTCACCTAGAGCTTGGCTGAAATATCTTCTGAAAGCAGGTCCATATTATGTTTGTGCTGCTGTATAATTAGAAGTAACACATAAAAGCTGTGTTTTAGTAAAAGAGCTGAAATGAAGGCTTGAAAATTCACGTATCAGTTTTGGCACCAGCAATTCAATGCAACCAAGATATGAAAATCTGCTGGAGAAGAGTTGGTTTAAAAGACAAAGCCTCAGGTATGGCCATGCAGTCAGCGCATCACACCTGTGTCTGACAGTGACTCGGTGTAACTCACTGTGCTGTGAGTGAGAGGATGGTTCTGGCTCCTCACATTCCTCCCCTTTTTAGCTAAATAAGAGTGGTGGTTTTGAAACTTTGTGATAGGATGCTGCTTTATTTCACAAAGTGCCTTGGCGCTCCTTCAATTACCTTGCTTTGACAGACGTAGACAAATCTCTGAAAAGCACATTATCCTCCACCTAACACAAAATGCATTAGAATTTCCTCTGCTTTTCATGGCCAGATTTTGATGCCTTTGCTTATGATGAATTCTTCTATTGTCCTAAAATGGATTCTCTTGGTTTGGTGGGTTTGCTTCCCTTTGGCTGCAGGGGCAGCTGGAGATGAGCTGCACTCGATGTGTGTCATGGGGACTGAGGCCCTGGGTGTGCCAATATCTGCCTCTGTGAGGACATTCACTTGCAGACGCAGACCAAGGGACAAACTATGCAGAAAAGATTCTAACATATTAATCCATGAGGAAATAGATTCACACTAATCCGACAAAATGAATAAATGTAAGTAAAATATATTAAGAAGATTATGTTCTTCTCCTTTCTCTTTTCTGCTTTCACACAGTTAATTTCCCTTTTCACCATCTTTTTCCACAGCTTTCTCTGCTTTTCCCTTCCATCATCCATGCAAATCCTGTGGCTAATTAGTTAAGTCCACTCTAGAGCCTAACCATCAATTCCCAGACACAGCATCTTTCATTTCAATGTTTTTGCCTGATTACAGTTGCACTTAGAGGAAAACAAACAAGTATGTATCAATGCCCTGCAAGTGTAGGAAAACACACAAACAGATAATTAAACATCAACAAAGTATCAATAGGATTAGAGCATCATGCTGGAGCAAATCTTGATAAATCCTTCTCAATAACAATACTCTAACTGCAGTGTCAGAAGGGAAATATAAATTTAGCCCATTAAAGTGTTGTTGGACAAAGAAAGACGCATTAATACAGCTGTTAGTCATTTCCTTACTGCTGAGGGACTCGACTATTGTGCTGCAGATGAAAGCTTCGGCCAAGAAAAGATTTGAAAATATGCAAATGAATGCTAACAACATAATAAATACCTTATTATTCATCACCAACTCAACAGCCTCCTGGCATGGCCAAAGCTGTGAGCAGTCAGAGGCTGGCATGCTCAGACATACGTACCTACAACAGACATTTCGGGCACCGTGGCGTGGTAGGGGCCCTCTACAAACTCCGGGGCGTTGTCATTGATGTCCTGAACCTTGATGATGAACTCTGAGGGGGGCTCCAGGGGCTGGTTTGTGTCCCTGTCCACTGCCTGGGCTGTGAGGGTGTACTCGGCCTTCTCCTCCCGGTCCAGCCTTTTCATGGCATGGATGTCCCCAGTCTTGTCATTGATCACAAAGATGGTTCCAGCTCCATCTCCCGACAGAATATACTTGATTTTGCTGCTGCCAGGGTCCAGGTCTGTGTGCAACTAAAAGGGAAAAAAAAGAAAAAAAAAATGCATTTTAAAGACAAGAAATATACGCACAGAATTTTGGGGTTTTTTTGCTTTGGTCTAACTATAAATTTTGTCAAGCTGTTCCTTTGCACCTCAATCCCAGCACCAGTGATCCATAGCTCAGCTTGAATACACATGGAGAGCAGGGATTTGTATGCACACTAATCAAAAATGAATGCAATCATAGGCATAATTAGACTTTCTATTTAAAAAACAGCTGTTATATATATTTTAAATCTCCATTCTAAAATGTAAATGCCTTCAGAACAATTATCAGCCAAAATGAACAAGTACAAAATGTCCTTAACCTATTAGATCAAAGGGTGAGGGAAGGGTTAACAATAACATGTGTTTTAATCTAACTTCTTATTTTTAGTTATCACTTTCAGCTTATTTCCAGGTGACTGGAAATGGTTCAACATTGGCATCTATGGCATCTTGTCACAGACAGCAGTTACAGAAATTCAGAACTCTATCATAACTCAGATCTTCACAGAACTTAAAAGGTTCTAAGATCTTTATTCTAAAAGTATGTGTCCTGGAAGAAGAACCCTTGCACACATCTTCCCGTTCTCCTCAAAGCCCCATCAGGAAAAAAAATTGTATTTAATTTGAATTTGGCTTTTCAAAAAACAAGACAGGATTACAATAATCTGAAGCAGTATAAGAAGGAGAGGGTTTTTTTATTTTGATATTTTTTAATAATTAAAACTGGAGGCAAAGGACTTTCATTGATTTTTTTGCAGGCTCAGAGCCAAATACTGAATATCAGATTATATCCAATAATTTTGGAGTTGTGAAGGTGAGAGTGTGAATTGGTTGGACCATATGTATCACTGTCAACACATTCAAAATTACAGGATAATAACTTGAATACACAGTAATAGTGGTTTAAATTCTGTTTACTGTTAGGTCTAGCACACTCAATATGATCAATAAGATGTGAATAACATTAATAAAAATGTAACTTGCATGTGTTATTGTTTATCTCTGCCTCACAAAAGATAGTCTGAAGGAAATATGTACAACTTGCTTCGGCTGGAACAAGAGTTACAACCAGAACTGGAAGACTTTTTTCTGTTTGCTCATTTTGTGCAGACAGCTCAACAGAAGTTGTTGCTGGTTATGCATTTTACTCTTCAGTTGATAGCAGGGGTTGCCAGGGCCAGGCAGCAGCATTGTTTAATATAAGAGCTTGCATTAGGATATTAAATAGGTGTGGAGAAAAGCCTTGTAACACCAGCTACAGCCAAACCACAGGGAGATTCTTATGTCACAAGTGGCTCTGCAGGTTCTGCTGTCCATAACTGGTCACAAACAGTTATATCTACAGCTCATCTGTTCAGGAATTCAGCTGTTCAAGAGCTCAGGAAACTCAAACCTCGGTGTGTTGCAATGAGCACAGTGGACAGCAGCAGCCAGGGCTGACTTCTCTGCTGATGTGGTTTGTTGCAGATACAAAATCCTGTGCATTCCCTGCTCTGCAATAATGGCAGAACTCCCACGGACCACACGAGCTGTGAACTCATCCTCTGTGTTCTGCTGGGCAGCATTTTATTACACCACCATTGTTTTAACAACTTTTTCAGAGCACTTTAGCTGTGAATATGTATGACTCAATCCAGTTCCCTCTTCCTACCCAGCCCACAGGAACGTACACAGAGATGTCAAGAGACAGCTGAGTCCCTTTTCCAAAAGTTCAGTCTGGTTTTCTTTCTGCACCTGCCATCAGCTCCTGCTTGAGAACAATCAGCCTCATTTACTCAGCTGCTGCCCTCTCCTCTTGATTGGCATCAGTTTTGTCTGCTCAGAAAGTTAACACAACTCTTTTTTGCCTTTAAGATTATTGTCCTTATAACCCTTATTTTCTGGGCCCCAGAGCCTGTAAAGATCAATCCAGAATCTGTTTGTGTTTTAAACAGATTGTTTATGATTTAAGCATCTGTTTGCTCCCTGAATAAAATCTATATGGCATTAACATTGCATATGAAGCTTTTGGCAACATATTCCAAGCTGAGTTGCAGTGATGTAATATCACAGCATTGTCTGGACACCCACAGCTCAGCAAAGGAACTGGGAACATCTCAGCTCACCCAGCTACACAACGAAAAGCTAGAATCTGAATTTTTAAGAATAAACCACATGTCCCTCACAGATGTTTGAGCAGGCTCAAAGATTCTCCAAGTTGCAGAGAGGCTGTCTGTCTAATCTCAGGTTTTACCCATAATATCCAGCAGCAGTTATGGTTCATAAATCAGTTCTGGTAGATATTAATGCAGAGCTATAAAACCTTTGCAGTTCTAGTGAGATACCAACAGTTAAAATGATAAAAATGTCTATGATTGCCATTAATAGTTCCCTCTAAGAACTTAAATTCCATTGTATCAATAGCAAGAATTGCTATTTGCTTTCAAATATTGCTATTTGAAACACTATAAAATGAAGGGCTAAACATTAAACAAAATAAAAAAGCTAGGAGCATTTTATAATATTAAAGTTGAAACTAAGTCTGATGAGTGGAAGATCAGCTTTGTACCCAAAGATTTATAGTGGGCTTTTGTTGTTGTTTTTTTTTTTAGTTCCTTTTTTTTGTTCTTTAATAGAAAAGAAGACATAAATGTGGCATTTACTACAATCAATGAGGAGCATCCAGACTGACTTAAATAATTTTAAATATTTTTTCTAGGTTTTGAAGTCCTTACACTCTAATATCAAAATATTTTAAGAATTGACCTATGGAAGAGCCACTTCTTCAAAATCCTTTTATTGTTTAGATTTAAGATTAAGTCATCATCACCTACTACAAAGTTATATCACAGACTGAAGTTTTAAGTCAGACAGCACAGCATTTTTCCCAAGTAATATTTCCTCTCTTCTACCAGGCGTGAATGATAATTTACTGCAAGAGTCGAGCTTCAGCAAGCTGTGTTCGTGTGAAGGGTAAAGATCATTAAACACGTAATTATATAGGATCTAGGTGAATGACAGAGGGGCATAATGACTATAAGAAATGAACAGTGCTTTCTGCTCAAAAAACCTTGCAAATGTAAATATGAAACTGCTTTCCACGTCTGCAGCTTTATTTGTTACACCTATGCTTGAAAGCTGACCTCTTCTTTCTCACAGCAACAAGATGCAACAAGAATTTCTGTTTAAAACAGAAAATGTCTGTACCTGCTCCAATGTCCCACTGCTAGAGAGCACCCCAAAACAAACAGACAAACACATTTACTGGAGGACCTCATCATGTTCAGAGAGAGGCAAAATCACTTCCATTATGTGAGATTCAGTTCATTAGACTTCAAAGGAAGTGAAATCTTCTTCCTCCATCACTGCCCTGCCTGTGGGACTATAAATCCAAACACCTCTCTCCCTTAAAGCAGCAGATGCAAGTCCATCACCCAATTCATGCCTGGATTTATGGTGGCAGGAGGGATTTTGGACCATCTCCTAGTTTTAATGGTGATGCAGACGCCCTGTATTAATACCTTGCTAATGGCTCCCACATAGCCTCAGCACGGATCTTTTTTTTCCTAAAAAATTAACTTCATTCCAAATGAACCTTCAGACTAGAGCAATTTCTAGTCTTTATTAATTCCTTTACTGTTCTAGTTGATAATACAGATGGTAATCCATGAAGCCAGGATTCACAGGAACAGCACACATAGGGTGCTGCCACAAAATTAACACTATTTTCACTAATAACCAGTGCACATCTAAAAGTACTGCCAACAAGCTATCCAAGGGTATAACACACATTTACAGCCTCCCATGTATACATATTGCAAACATGTATAATTTAAATCCCTGCCAGAGAAGCTGCAGAGATGAAACTTATTCCAAGAGCCTCTATATTCTGTGGATGCAAAAGTGCCATTCTGCAGTAAAACACAGCTCCAGCAGTGTGGGGCTGTTATTAAATTTTCCTATTCCATAACTCTTTGTTCAGCATATTTTAAACAAGGTTTTCTTAGCAAGTACTTGGCTCCAAACTACATTTGCAGCCAGGGATTTAATGTATGGACAAAGCCTGGGGGCGAGGTTGGCGAAGCTCCTTTGCAATTCTGAGCAGATTTGCGAGTGTCCTCCGCAGATGGGAGCTGTCTCACCTGCTCTCACTCAGCTACCTGGCAAACCCATGGCAGGCTAAACAACAGGTTGCTCAGCACAAAGAACTCCATGTGTTCACCATCAGGAAAGTGCATGATGCTCTTGGGGCTGGGCCATGCCCAGATGAGCAGAAAGCTGTTGGTTTTCCTCTGCGGGAGGATTGGGCACTTCCAGCCCTCTCTGGGGTGTGGTGCTGATGCACAGCTTGATACAGGCCAGCCCATAATAAATCCATCATCAGCAGGAGGATTTGTAATCCCCATCTCCTTGTATCAGTAAAAAAGCATAAATATAGAGATAATTCACACGGGGAAGCGGGGGAATCTACATATTATGAAAATGCTCCTGGACATTTTTAATTAAGGCAAGAGAAGGCGGCATTATGCAGTCAAGTTTTTATTTGAGTTTGTTAGAAAGTAATTAATTCATCCTCATGTAATTACAAGGGAATTACCCCGTACTTGTTTCAAGGGAAAAGGAATCATCTGCCCTTAAAACTTCATTTTAAAATTTACATCATCCTTCTCCATCCTAACTCTGGAATCTTTTCTTTTAAGGGTGCCTCACTGATTTTCACCTGATATTACACAGACACAAGCACAACACACCAGCGCTGTCCTAATGCTTCAGGTTCTTCTTCTATTTTTTACCTTTGCCTTGTAATAAAATTCCTCATTTATGAGGCAGACCCCATTTAATGGACTTTGAGATGGAATTTTCAGCTTTTTATGACTCTTTTCTGAAACTGCTGGGTTCTAAGAAGCTCTCACTCATTCTGTGAAAGTATAGAAGGGTTTTAGTGACTTTTACAATCATTTTATATATATATCAATGCTTTCAAAAACTGTAATGCACCTTACTCTTCAGGTGTTTCTTTCTCTACGTGGCCTTGCAGGGGTGTTTTTTTCCTAAAAACACGAACCTCTTTGGGAGTTACAGAACGTTTTTTGTGTATTGTTGATGTGTTCTAACACATCATGGACAATGAGCATGTTTATTGTTGACCCATGGCTTAAAGAGTCATTCCTAATTAAACTATTATAAACAGATTTGATTCACTTGCACACAACACAGAATTAATAAAGTGAATTTAATTTCAATTTAATAGAATCTTTCATTTTCTCCATGGATAGGCTGATCCCATCTTTAGTAATGGGAATTACAATTGCACAATGGGGAAGAGGAGAATCAAATATTCTGCATTATTATTCAAGGTAATGACAAAATGGGGCACAGAGTTGATGCTCTTGACATGATGTCAGTCCTTGGAACGCTTTCAGAAGGGAAACAGACATGTCCGTGGATGACAAAGGCTCCACTTAAGATCCAAGAATCATGTAAGCTGAAGCTCTGGAGTAACTGTCAAAAACCATTACTGCTCACACTTCTCAGCTGCAGTTTCATAACCAGATTCAAAGGGAATTAAAGCAATAATATCCCTAACAGTTTCATTTAAGAGTGTAATCTCTGCTTTTGTCTGCCTCAGTTTCCTACCATGTCATTTGAGTATCTTTGATTCCAGATGGCTTCTTTTTATGTTTCTGTTTATCCTTTGCTACTGTTTTTTTATTCTATTTGATTTGCTAATTTTGTCTCTGTTTATGTTCATGCTGCAACTGTGCACACACGGCTTTTCATTGCTTACCTTTTGGTATCATCCCACAGTACACTGGAGTGAGCTGCTGTTTGAAAACCACAGACAAGCCTGGCTTTTAACAGTCAGGTTATTTTAATCCACTGATTATGACCAGCTGATGCAAGGAAAGAGCTCAGGAACCTGCCTGAATCTTGATCTAGGTCCTTCCTGGTCACAGTGCCAATGGTCCTTTCTGTATCATGTATTGCCTTCCTCACCAGGCTGAATTAACCATCTTTAATATCTATTTTTGTTTAATGACTTGGGAGAAGAAAGTATAGCTATACTTGTTTTTACAGATGGGAGGAACAGAGGAAGAGACAAACCCACATTCAGTCTCACAAAGATTCACATTAGGAAAAAACACATCCAGACCGTGGGACTACTCAAGCCATTCTTAGACAGCTTCATGCATTTATCTCCAGCTAAACTCAATATGAATTTGTAATTACAATTTTTACACATTTCTTGTTGTGTTCCCCCTGCCAGGGGAACTTCCTGAGAAGGAGAAAACCATGTCCCTAAAGCCTTCCCCAACTCCACAACCCCACCAACATCCCCAGTGGTTGTGATGGCAACAAGGACGAGGTGCTTTGTTTCCACCCGAACCCTCAGGTTAATTTTATTTCCACCCAAACCCCGCTCTCAGGTTAATTTTTCCTGCACATATTTCTTACATACCTTGCTACTTCTGAGTCCTTATGTTAAGCCAGATGATAGCTAAAGCTTTTTGCTTTCCTAGCTCTGGCCTTGGCCCTTTCCATTTGGGAATACCATCTGTCTTCCCTTCTGTCCTGAGAACGCCGCCACCGCACCTGACCCGTGTCCCACCGCAGCTTGGCCTCACGCCTCCGTCCCTCGCTTTCCTCAGCTCTTTAACGCCCAAGTGTCCCGTGTCAAGTGGCCTCAGATGGCTGGCACCTTTTTGTAGCTGGCTCTCTGCCCAGCTGGGAGTTCATGCAACTATTTCTGAACCCAGACTGCTGTTCCTTTCCCCTGTTCCAGCAGACACCGCTCCTGGAAGAAGCTCTGGATTTTTTTAACCCAACTGTTCCTGACACTTGGAAGCATGAGATGAAGTTGTGTCAAGCTGCCAAAGAGGAATCCTTTCCCATCTCATTTACTTCCCTATTATTTCATCTACAGCGCACAGTGGCTCACCACAGGAGATCTGAGAGCTGGGCATAGAGAGCCTCAAAAATTGCATGCAGCTTTAGTCTTGTAAAACAAGCTTTAGTCTTGTTTAGTCTCTTTTGTGTCTTTATGGGGGAAAAAAGTATCTGTCATCTCCCACTGTTTGGGGTCAAGGTCTTACATTAACAATTCCAGTGCTTCAGGCATTATAATTAACAGTGCCTCCTCCTGCACTTGTCACTCTCTCCCCAACTCAGTGAAAGAGCAGCAGAGCCGTTTACTCCCTCCTCCAGCTTGTCAGTCTTGGACACAAACTATGCTGGAGTTTTTGCTTCCTGTAAGGCTTGTGAAGCCTCCAGGAGTGACTTCAGAGGGCTCTTCCCTTTGGGCTGTCAATTTCACTGCCAGCAGAGGCTGACCTGATGCTCCATCCTCAATATAGACAAAATATGGGGATGGCTGTAAAAAACCATAAGCTATAGGGATCCCCATTCCACAGGCCAGCCAGAAGTTCAGCTGTTCCTGTATCCCAAATCCTACTCTGTTGTTCATTTAATCTTCATCACCTTATTCACCATGACCTGAGCTTTTCTGCTATGTTGTTTGAGCTGTATTTTTCCTTTCCTCCTTCAAAGCTTATTAGAACTTGCCAGGCTTCCTTCTGAGGCCCAGAGTTCATTGCAGTTGAGCACTAAGACCTCTTTGTGTTGTTGAAACGATTTCCTCAAGTGAATGTCAAAGCCATATCCCAGAGTACATAGTCTTTGGATTGCAGAAGAGGAATAAAAAAGTTAATCACTGCATAGGCACAGCAGTAGTTTGGAGGCTGCTTACAAAATCTGCCAAACTAGACAAGCTAGAGCCTAGATCAGCCAGGCACAGAAAAGTACAATAGGCCAGAGTAGTCAAAGGGGGGAAGATATTTCTATTTATTTAAGCATATTTAAGTTGTCATGATTTTAAAATCCTTCAAGGCCCTGCTTTCAGCTGCTTTCACCAGCCTGGCTTCTTTTCATGTTTTGCTCACAATGATTGGGAGGGTCCCAGAGATAATATATTTAACCAGTCTTCCTTTTTAATAAAAGAATTTCAAATCCATGCAGGATGCCTTCTGCTAATAATATTTAATAAAACCAGCCTGAAAGCATTAAAATACCTTTTTTTTTTTGAAGGTAATTTTTCAAATTTAAGATTACTGCTTAGCATCCTTCAGTGTCTGAACATAAGGAAGTAAGTACTGTCTAAAACCACATAATGTGTAAAGCTGGCAGTGCAAATAGAAAGCTCTTCTCTAGCAATTGGCTGTCAAACACAGCTACAGTGCAGAAATATAAACATCAGCTCTGCAGCCAGCTCGAGCTAAAATTGAAAGCTGTTGAGAAGGTAACAGTGAAATAAAGAGAGCTGAAAAATTAAATTGTGGGTACTTACATATTGCTTCTCTTATAAACTATCTGCTTACGGGTGACAGCATGACTGATTTCTAGTGCACTTACACTAACCTGTGAACTGTGCACAGGGGTGCAGTAGCAGTTTTTTCTTACTTGAAATATCATTCAGATTACTTAGAATGGGAAAATAAACACAACTCAGAAATGCTACAAAACAAACTCCTTATGAGATGTCAAACAAACCAGAACCCGTTCTTCAGAGCTGCTCTGTTTGCAATTACACAGCAACATCAGAGTGTCATACATCAGAATAAATAGATGTAACATGAGGATAATTTGATTATTTTTCCCTCTTTTCTTGCAGTTAGATGTTTATTAGGGATAACTCATGCAGAATTGTAAGTTATTCAGAGGAACCTGGTTGAAACTAGTTATTATCATTTCATGCAGTTTCACAAGGAGTTATTTGCCTCATCACTTCTGTGGTTATCAAAGCTTCCTAATGTAATTTCCCATGCATTTCCACTAAGTCATGCATTCCTGTGAATTTCTTACAAACTCACTCGCAAAGGTTATGTCTCTCATAATGCGATCAATTTGCAATACCATTAAATTTGAAATATTCTTTAAACCACTAGAGATAGATCATAGCTTCTGCCTTTGTTAATGCTTTTCTGGAAGAATTGAACGGGGAGAGGATGCATAAACCATTACACATCGACAGTATTAAATATGCAGAAATAAACCCCTGTGCCTGCTCCAGCAGGGTTTAATACCTACTGATGTATTAACTCTGATTCTCCAGCAACTTGTATTGAGTCCTGCAGTCCCCTGCCCAGGACATTTGGAGGCTCAAGTCTCAGGGACAATTATCACTATTTTTTGGCACATCAGATAACCTGATCTGTTTCAAAGGAGGCAAAAATAGCAGTGCTATGATTATAAGTGTGGGCACCCTTTGGAGTATTTATGTCACTTGCTATAAGCACATGACCTGCCTGTGATTCCAAACATCCAAAATTTGGGGTCAACATCCCGTCAAAAAAGCAGCTCTGGCTCAGCATGGATACAGCCAACTTGTACACAAATCAGTATCCCGGGAGCTGGAAGTGTGTAACATATGTCAATCTCAAACCAGCCAGAATCCATATAGACTTAGCAATGATTTAGTCTAGACCTTTATCCAAATTGTCTGAGCTCATGGAAAGACTCCTGTGGGAGGCTGTGGGAGACATCTGTACTAATTTAATGATGGCTGAATCACTGTCGGTTTGCTCTACCCACACAAGCTGGGGAGAGCTCGTAGCACTCTCTGAGCACAGAACAGCCAAAACCCCATATGGCCCTGTCCCCATTCAGCTGTTCCCAGCCTTTCCCTAAAGCTCCTCTCAGGAAGGACGGGTGAGCAGCTGTCCTGCATTCCCCTCTGCTGGGGGTGGAAGGAGAGGATACTCACTATGGCAAAGATAGGAGGCAAAGAATCACAGAATCCCAGACTGGTTTGGGTTGGGAGGAACCTTAAAGCCCATCCATGCCCCCCCCTGCCATGGGCAGGGACACCTTCCACTGTCCCAGGCTGCTCCAAGCCCCAATGTCCAACCTGGCCTTGGACACTGCCAGGGATCCAGGGGCAGCCACAGCTGCTCTGGGCACCCTGTGCCAGGGCCTGCCCACCCTCCCAGGGAACAATTCCTTCCCAATATCCCATCCAGCCCTGCCCTCTGGCACTGGGAAGCCATTCCCTGGCTCCTGTCCCTGCAGCCCTTGGCAATTGTCTCTCTCCAGCTTTCCTGCAGCTCCTTCAGGCCCTGCAAGGCCACACTGAGCTCAGCCCAAAGCTTCTCCTCTCCAGGCTGAACAATCCCAGCTCTGGCAGCCTTTCCTGCCAGCAGAGCTGCTCCATCCCTCTGATCCTGCTGGTGCCTCCTCTGGGCTCTCTGCAGCAGCTCCAGGTCCTTCCTGTGCTGGCCCCAGGGCTGGAGATACAGCTCTCAAGATACATAAAGATAAATAACAATTTCTCAGGACTGTTCAAATACACAGGACGTGTGTTCCCCCTCCTTAAAAGAACTGATCATCAGGCTGCCCACTGGATAACACAAATTCCATAAAAGGAACAACAAAAGAGGGAAACAGCTGCATGAGGGAGAAAGAAATTTGAAGGTCTCCAAGGACTCTGCTGAAGTTTCTCTAATAAAATGTGTGCTCAGGATAAAAAACCCGCAAAAAAGCCACCTTTAAAAAGATGAGGAAGAGGTACAATATTGGAAAGTGGAGTTCTTAAATGATCCAAATCACACCCTGGATATGAGAATGAAACAAAATCCACATATCTTATGAAGGTTCCTGCTAATCCTGCTGGAGTTCCTGAGGGAACCCTACTGAGAGCACCAAATGGCAGCCGGGCAGGGGACAACTGCAGCCAGTACTGAGCTGTAAATAAATAATGGTTATTAATTACTTGTACTGCAGTAACACACAGACGCCCTTACTGTCCCAAGGACTCTTACAGTGTGTGCTACAGCCCTCCCCAGCTTACCTCACTCTCATCTGCTGGTGGGAAATAGAAAATGCTTTTTTATTTTTTTCCCCTTTCCTTTTTCTGTACAAGAGTCAAGGAAGAATGAACCCAGAACAACGAATTTTAGAAAAACTTCCTAAGACATTGGCTAATTTCTACAGTTGCCACCTATGGATTCTGTATGACTCAAACTCATGGGAAATATAGAACTGAATTCCTTCACAAATTTCTAGTCCTGAGATGATTTTTCTTTTTAATGTGGATGGTTTTAGGGCCTGACATAAACCCCAGGAACTCAGTAGGAGTCTCCATCTCAAATTTGAAGGGACAAAACTCTGTTAGAAGCACAAAGACTTATAAAGAAGGATACAGAACCAAACACAATCCTTCAAAAAACCCCTCACAATTAACATCTAGTTATTAATTCATATTATGACTCCACAATTTATAGTCCAATTAAATTCAGATTTTACGACTAGCCTACAAGTTTAGTTTTTATACTTTTTCTGGTGACTAATAGAGGTGTAACTGACTTCCATACAAACGAGATAAATAATGAGATTAACAATTTTCTGACTGGGAGATAATAAAGTGTTGAAAATAGCAACACCTTGAAGTAAAGTAAAATATTTGAGATTATTTATCAAGTCAGTAAAGCTGCCTTTTCACATTTACTCAGGTTGTAGGAGATGGAATATTTTGTTTGCCTATGGAGATGGGATTATTGGGTATGTAAATGGACATTGATGGCAAAGTTAACTGAAAAGATAATCTGCTGCATGAAGTTCTTCAACAAAACATCAGCAGTGTAAATGCACTGTTGGTCAGTCCTGTTAGGAATATTCTGACACAAAAACTGATGGAGTTAACAAACATGTCTTGGCTCATCAAAAGTTAACTCTTTTGAGACAAACTGGAACCATGGCCAGTCAGAAATCACAATCATACCAGCATTAAACCAAATTCTTTTTCCACCCACACTAAAAATGCCAGGCTATTTAAAAGCCTCACCAGTGGTCTGTGAGTTGGTGTGTGTTTATCAGCTGGCTCAGAGTTGCCTGTCTCAGCTGTGCCAACTCCACTGGCTGGTAGCTGCTCTCAGGAAAAGGCAGAAGGATGGGAACGCTTGGAGCCATCATTTTCTTCAGTCTGGTGCATAACTGCTGCTGATTATAGAGCAGCAGGGCTGGCAAGGGGGCTGAGCAGGGAAACCCCCTGGGTTCCCCACTCTCCTTTTCTTTCCTGTGTGATGAGCAAGTGTGAATGCAGTGGTACAAGTACAAGCTCAAACGTTATTTTCAAGACAAAATAATTAGGCTGAATGAAACAGTGCACTTGCAACCAGCACAAACCCCAGGAGAAAACACACAGCGATTCTGTGGGACTGCACCACTGACATTCCCAATAATAGGAGAGAAATCCATAAGAAAAGCAGAGTTCCTGAGCAAGTTATATATTCTGCTTTGGTTTCATATATTATTGATACACAGGTTTAACAAACAGGTCCAAGACTGTGAAAGAATCCAGAAAGACTGAAAATTCTTAGGTTTCAATTGTTACAAGAGCAGCCCCTTACAGATGGATCCCATTTGTGGAGACTGCAGAATCCATAAGGACAGATGGAAATCCTCATTTAAAGATCCACTGCCACCAGATCCATGAATATCCTGGATTTCTTACAGCTGGCCTGGAACTTTAAACCTTGTTTGCTGTTTGCCAGCCTGGTCTCTACTCAGTCCAGTTCTAGCAGTTTAGACGAACATGACATTAAGTCTAACCATTCTCTAGACTTGAAAAGAATCTATATTTTTAAGGCAGAATGAACAATTGTAGTGAAGTTGTATTCCATGCAGTGTATTTCCTCTTCATCCCTCAAAAAATAACTTCAATATGAGAGTTAAATAGTTACAAGTCTGACATCTGTCCCTGACTAATAAAAAGGAATGAGGTTATGCAGATTAGGTGATGGATAATAGAGAAAAATGTAAAAAGCCTCCAGCAAAATTATGCTATATTGTCACAAGAAAAAAGTAATCCTCATATCTCAGTTTCCTTCTGTCTGCTGAAATGGAGTTCCAAAGGGACACTGGCAGTGAAACTCAAAAGCCAAATATCAGCCAGTTTGGAGGCTGAAAACAACTAAGAAATAGAAATATCTAGAGTAAATACATGGGAAACGAGGAGGAAACAAAAGAAAATAAATACCAAGCATATGGCTCCTAAAACACACGGAGAAAAAAGTTACAGGAATGTTAGGCAATTTAAATCTTGCCACAGAAAATGAAGCTGGGAATCTTTAACTTGCAGATGCCAGTTTATTGATTACAAGATGGTTGGAACTTCTTTTTTTTTTTCCTTTTTTAAAAATGAAAACCAAACAAACTACAGCCTTAAGCAAAGAGGAAAAATGCCCCCAAAATCCAGGAATGCTTGTGATAATATTCACTTTGAGGGTTGCCTGGAGAGTTTTACATTTGATAAGTACATTTCTTTCCATTTCCTGCTCTTGTCTACAAGAGATTTGACAATTACTGATTTTTTAGGCCTGTGGGGAAACACTGGGGAAGCAATCCTTTGTCATCAAAGGGATGAAGGAGTTGCTTGATGGGAAGGAATTTCTTCCAGGAAGTCTGCATGAGAGGAAATCAGGACAGCAGCTGGTTAAAATCAAGGAGAACACAAAGCATTACATTCTGTAAGGTGGGCCACAAGTTTGCCGAAGATGAATTTCAGTGGCTTCTCTGGCTGCAGAGGAGATGGATACGGAGCCCCTGAGTTGTTGTTTTTTTTTTTTTCCCAGAAATAATACCTGACTTGGATCACATTGTATTCAACAGTGACTGCATTTTTTTTGCTAAGAATACTCCCAGACTTTATTTATTCTGCCTTGAATCTTACTGCCAAGCTAATTTCTTCTCCCTCCCTGTGGCTAAAGCTCTCTTCTGGCCTGATTCTCTTCCAGAAGTGACACTTTATATTGATAGCCCAAGCAAAGAGAGTCATCATCAAAGCGGCTGTGTCATCCAGCCCCTGGGTGCAGTGCTGAGTGCTCACACATCCTGAACACCAGCAATTCACTCCCAGCTTCCCACAAACCAGAAAAACCCTTTTCTTTGTCTTCCTGCAATCAAGGGGACGTTATCATCATGCAGATCTCAATACAGGGACGTCCTTTTCATCACTGCACACCCGAATGTGTCACCACAGTAACCGAGAGAGCATCTCCACACCAGTGCTAAGCAAAAATCACATTGTCTGCCCATTCTGCTGCTGGGGAAACACTCACAGAAATGAAGGCCCAACATTCAGAACAGATTGAGTAGTTAAGGTCCTAAGGATGGCTGCTCAGACCATCAAGAAGCCACCCCCAAAACACCAGCCTTACTCTTAGAGCTGCATAGATTTTTTTTCACCTGTTTTTTCTTTTCCTGGACCAGAATGAAGATTCAGTGACACTCCAACTGTTCATTTAGCTAAAAAGTTGGTTTAGGAAGAAAATAGTTTGGGAAAGGACCAAGGCAGTATTTTTTCTGAGCATGTTGTTTTCTTCAATGTTATCTTTCATTCAAAAGCTTGTTATACCTGTATATGCAATAGTTTCGTTCTTCTAAAGTATTTAGCTTTTTTTAATATGTTTTAAATTTAAACAGAATGCTCCCTTTTAAATGAATTTCATTTGTTATCATGTAAGGGGTTTCATTTTGGTCTAATTAAAATACTCTGCCTACCCCAAAACATTTTTTGATATTCTAAGAGTTTGTATTTTGAGTGACACAAAAGTATCTTTTCTCCCCAACTTTTCAACTGCACATGAAATGAAAATCTGTCATTCATCTCAGAAGCAGCACTCAAGTTCTAGGAGAATTAAATTCTTATTTCCTTTAAAAGCAAAGCCATCCCTACTGCCTACACAAATCCACCAATTAAACCTTTCCTTCCAACAAAAATAAAGCAATTCCATTCCGTTTGTTTATCATAATTTAATTGTTTTCCTTATTAGAACCAGCTTTATTTTAATGTTTTAGTCTTTTTAGGTGATGACTCATTCTGTAGATATTAGAGCAGCTTTCTGCCGTGCCTTTACTTCTGCACATAATTAAAACACATTTGCTGTGATTATATTTCAGCACATACAGATCAACATGTATTTTGCTCTTAGGTAGAGAATCCCCATTGTTCATGTAATTACTAGGAGGAAATAATGCAAATGAGTCTGCTGGAGACAATTATCGGACTTTCTTTTTAACTTTATAATGTTAAAAACAAGAATTGGCATTCAGCTCAGGGGTGGACAGCAAACATTCGTGCTTTAAAGACTTCATGGAAGCACAGAACACCAGGATGGAAGGGAACTCGAAGAGCATCTGCTTCCACCTTTAGTGGCCAGAGCATGGTGAAAGCATGGTCTAGACAGGATGGCCCAGTGCCCTGAGCAGCTGAATCTGAGAAATGCCCAATGTTTGGGAATCCACCACTTCCCTGGGGAGATTATTCCAATGGCTGCTTGTCCACATTGTGAAAATTATCCCTCTCGTGTTCAGTTGGAATCTCTCCACAAGGAACTTTTACCCATTACTCCTCATCTTTTCCATGTGACTCCTGCTGAAAAGGGGGAATGGCTTCACACTGACAGGTTTGGATTAGATATTGTGAAGGAATTGTTCCCTGGGAGGGTGGGCAGGCCCTGGCACAGGGTGCCCAGAGCAGCTGTGGCTGCCCCTGGATCCCTGGCAGTGCCCAAGGCCAGGTTGGACATTGGGGCTTGGAGCAGCCTGGGACAGTGGAAGGTGTCCCTGCCCATGGCAGGGGGTGGGATGGGATTGAGGCCCCTTCCAATTCAGGCCAATCCATGGTTCTAAGACCTTCCTTGCAGCTGCCTTTTAAATACTGGGACATAGTGATCAGCTCTCCCCTAACTCTTCCTCTCTGAAGGCTGAACAAACCCAGCCCTCCCAGCCTTTCCCTGCTTGGCAGCTTCCCAGCCTTTGGATTACCTTTGTGGCCCTTCTCTGGGCCCTCTCCAGCCTGTCCACCTCTTTTTTGCATAGCAGGGACCAAAGCTGAGCCCAGCATTCCAGGTGTGGCCTGGCAAGCACTGAGCAGAGTGGGATAAGGACTCTGTCCCTGCTGGTGATGCCCTTGCTGGTGTGACCCAGCAGCCTGTTGGCTTTCTTTGCTGCAGCACCCACTGGTCACTCATATTGAGCCTATCGCCACCAGACTTCAAATTAACAGAAGCTAAGTAACTATATCCTAATCATTCATCTAGTACATACTAATTTATGCCTAACATCACATCTTTGATTGTGCTCCTGAGTTATACAGGTGGAGATATCTCTCATTAGTGGACCTTAACAAACAAAATTGTGTACTGTGTGTCTGTGATAAAGGACGTCACAACTATGACTTGGCATCTTTCTGCACAATTTGAATAAATAATCCAGGCAGGAAGAGTTAAGACTGGAGTAAATTCCACGTTTAGAGTACCTACTGAGAGCCCTTCTTGTGTAGGATTTAGAAAGACCTTTAAATTATTACTTTTTTTGTAGCTTGTAATGAAAATCTTTGAGCTATATCACAGGATGACAAACATGCCCATATCATCTCCTCCTAAATTACTTTACATCATTCCCAGTGACACGAGTCCCTTCCAGTTCCTCAGCAATCCACGACGAGCACAGAGACATCTCACCTGTGAAGGCAATAATTTTCCCCCAGAAAACATCTCTGGAAATCAATGAACACATTGTCAGGTCCCAAGGAACATGGAGCAGAGTGCAGGAGGCTGTCTCGGGGAAAGAAGGGCACAACTGACTCCTGTGCTCGGGGACCGTGAAGCCGCAGGGTCACCCCACAGTGGCAAGGCCTCACATGTTCAAACCAAGTTTTGTTTTCTCTCTTTTTTTTTATCCTAGCTTTCATTTTTTCTTCCCCATCATTTAGGGCACTGTGCATAAGGGAACATCCTCCTGCTTTCTCTGAGACCCATCTGAGATTTGTGACGACGACTGTGCTGCAGCACAGGAAGGCTGCCAGGGCCACTCTGGGTGAAGGATCCCTTCCTCAGGGTCAAGGGATTGATTGGTGCCAAGGATTGGTCACTAAGGCACCACAAGCAGTTTCCTGAGCTTACTACTTTTGCTCTCACCACCCCAGGCTGAGTCCACAAACACTCCAGGGGATCTGATTGCTTATTTTTTTCCAGGGATCAGAATATTATATTTTCAAAACATATTCTCACCTCATATAGGATATCATTAAGAGGCAAGTCAAGTTTTCATGTATGGGAAATACCACATAGGAGTGTGAAAGCTGATGGACTGAGTTTTGGGAAGGGAAAAGAAATTATTAGACCTGAGATCTCCTTAGTTCTTTAACAGTCTCTTCCTAATAATTTCTTCCTGCTTATCTTTCACGAATCCTACCTTGGCCAAAGGATTTTGGATTACAAGTTTCGATGCACAAACCCAGCCATTCCTGTGCACAGCCCTTTCTGGGATTGCTTTGAATATATTTCACTAGCAAATGAATTAGGCTGAGTTTGCTCTCGCTGTGGAAATCTCCAGCCATAAATTTGAGGCTCTTTTTGAAGCGATTTATTTGTGATCCATACCTGGCATGTATTTTGGTCCTTTGAAAAAATGCAATCAAAAGAAAAGATGCAGCTCCCCTCTGAATGTGCCACAATGTCCAGCTGAAGTACAAACTACCAAAATTGGGGATGCAAACAAACCAAAACCCAAGGCAAAAAAAAATAAAGCCATCTTATCCCTGCTGCACTCAAAGGCTCTGCCATCATTTCAAATGCAGAAATGCACTTCGATATCTCATTATGCTCTGGAGTCACAAATTTTTGTCTATCCCTGTGCTGAACAGAAATCCAATGTTATAATTATTCCAACATTCTAAGAATCTCCCCAAATGCCTGTATTGACAAAGTTGCTCTTTGATGCTAAATCTTGATTTATATTTTAGTGATTTTTTTTTTTTAAAGCAAGGGAATGGGGAAAGAACTCAATTATATTTGTTCACATGGAAAGAAGAAGCGTTTCTTGAGACAGCTAAAATTAAACTTCAAGAGCTTTGATATGTTTCTTTTTTTTTTTTTTTTTGTGCCTCCTTATTTTATAAAAACGGAAAGGAATTTTTACTTGATGCATATCTAAACTCCTCCAAGTTCTGTAGTACATATGTTTGAATTAAAATTAGAATTATTTTTGAAAGGCTAAGAAGTGCTACCATAGTTTAGCTCTGCTCAACCAGGCAGTGCCTGTGCTTTGAACTGACAGAAGCCTTCAAGTGCAAAAGCTTAGATAAGCTGATAAAGATGAAACCAGCCACATCTGCAGTTACTTAGATCCAATTCAATTCAATTCAGCCCTATCATACCACAAATCTCAGATATTCCTGCACATTTTACAACAGCACTACTCTGGGGTAGTAAATAATAAGCTTGCACAGATAATGAGACCTCAGGCAAAAAAGAGAAGACCCAGTAGTTTATTTGTTCATTCCTGCTTCCCAGAATACAAATTGCTACCATTACAATAAATTAATTACTGCAAATTAAGAATCCCAAAAAATTTCCTGAGTTATTAATTAGAAATTTCCCCTTTAACATGGAAAGTGCTCTCTATTCCCAACATAAATTTAACCAGGAGAGCAACATATTTCATCCATTGCTATGCTGATATGTTTGTATAAGACCAAGCACTGTATATATAGGAAAAAACAACAGTGGCAGGGACACCTTCCACTGTCCCAGGCTGCTCCAAGCCCCAGTGTCCAACCTGGCCTTGGGCACTGCCAGGGATCCAGGGGCAGCCACAGCTGCTCTGGGCACCCTGTGCCAGGGCCTGCCCACCCTCCCAGGGAAAAAGTTTTCTCTTAACCTCTGATCTTATCCATGCTCTCCATCCATTCATCTGTGTCCTTACTGAAGTTATTAAATATCACTGGCCCCACTCTGGCCCCTGAGGGACTTGTCACTGATCACAGTTTGCTTTATAGTTCATCTTTTAGCAAACAAAACAGATTTTGGGTCCTGTTCCTCCAGCCCTGAATCTGAAGGTCATTGCTATTAAATACACTGGCCAGGCACCTCCTTCTCAGAGAGCTAAACAGCTCTCTGTGCACAACACCAGAGAAATAATATTAGGAAATGTAATAATAGGAAATTCTATATCCCTGCCACCTGAGCATTCCCAAATACCAGGGTAATCAGGACAGAAATGAGTCCACATCACTGCACAGGCCCGTGGTGGCCAAATCAGTTGAGTAAAAGTCTTTTAGCAACGTCTGGCCTAACACACTCGAGCTGCATTTTACCCTCCTTGGACACAAGAGAATAATATCAACTCTAGATGTAATCAGCCCCACTGTGCCCTTACCAAAGTCACTGCAACTCCACAGTGCCAATAACTTTTGTGATGGCTTTTAATTAAAGCAAATATACAATGAGATTAAAATGTAAATTACAAAAAAAACCACCATTCAGATAATTCCATGTTGGTTAAAATTTTTTTCTATGTGGTAGCCAAAAGCACACAGGTAATTTAGTATTTCAAACTGATTTTGCAAATAGATTAGCTGTTAACGTAAAATTGTTAAGCAAATCATTTCAGGAGAAAACCATTCTAGGATACAGTCACGGGAAGAGGTCGCATATGCAAAACTAGGCTTTGCCCAATTGATTTCCAATTATAAAATCAGAGGCTCTAGAGTTTGTGGTTAATAGTCCTTCCCTTCAGCCTGAAAAAACAAACTTGCAGCTTGTGCTCTCAACAAATCCACATCCAATGCTCCTCATTGCGTTAAGAGCCGAGTGTGTGTCCTGGCACAGAGCAGCACGAGGGAATCACAATGCCTCACTGAAGGCCAGCCGTGGAGTTAAGCCTACAATGCCCCACTGATGACCAGCTGTGATATGGCAAATTGCTCCTTAGAACAAAGCTACAACAATGTCTGTTTGGGGAGGAAAAGAAGCCACAAGCAGATCCTACAAGGGCTGAATAAATTTAAATGCCCATATTGTGTAATTGCATAATGTTATATTTTCCTTTGTAGAAAGATGCTGGCTAAGAATTTCATGTATTTAATCCATTCATTCTTCAGCACCGAGTGTAGACTGCCAGGACATCTGAGTCTCTTGTCTCATTAAATCTTTGTATGAAACTGGACAGTTCTCAGGATGAAAGAAAGCCAAATAGTGCAGCTCTACTTATTAAGTGTGCTCAACATAAGGATGCTTTTCTGAGTACATTCTGTACCTTCATCACAGACTAAAGTGCCACAAACATGAGTATTCTTTGTCTACAGCAGAAACAAATCAGGAAAATCTTTCATACATGATGTGCAAGAGCATTTGATTTCACAGCTCTGCCTGTCTGGTTTACATTACAGCTTTATTCAGTGTACAAGCATCACATTTTAGAAACTAATGATATTTTTTTCTGAGTTTATAATTTTCTAATGATGAAATACTAACACATTCATAAACATAGCAAATCTTTTTCTTGGGGAATCTAAATCCTGTGTTGTGCTGCATGGTTACTCAGATAATAAATCACTACTCCTCACGACAAGAAGAGAAGAATTGTGATCTATAACAACTTGTCATCTCCATCACTGATGTTTACAAATGAATGCATTTAATGATTTGGTTGTTAGAAATTTCACCTTGTAATACTTGCTAAAACTTACTCATCTTCATTATTTTTCTCTCTAAAACTATTAAAAAAACCCCCTTTTTATAAAGAAAAATATTTTCTCGATAAATTATTACTGTCAGATCTGGGCTTGATTTTCTGCTGCATTATTCCACTTGTACATTTATGAGAGTCAGCCAAGATGACATTTTTTGAAGAAGTGGGTTTTTCTTTGCTCTGCTCTTGTCCCTTTATCACCCATTCAAAGTTAGACAAAATAATCTGGAAAACAGTGCCACAAATCCAGTTCATGTATCTGAGCAACAGGTTTTTAATCACATATTGATAGTAGACCAGCTTGCGAGCCAGCAGTCAAATTTTGTGGTGGCATCACCCACAGATGTTTCACAGAAAGTGAGACACGGGGAGCTGTCAACCCACTGTGAATCAATTTATTCATTCTCACCAACTCTCCAGCCAATTTCCTCCTTCAAGGTGCAAATTAGCAATACAGATGTATCCTCTGAAAAGATCTCCAGCTTCAGGTTCTTAAGAGCAAGTTTAGAGCCTGTTGGCTCTCATCCAGTGTAATATCAGTTTAACACTGGAGGAATTCTTCTGCAGGGAGCCACATCCCCAACCTTGAAGCAACCTTTATAAACACGTATTTATATCAGTGATTATGTCTCTGCAGACCTAAGTCTTAAGACTTCGTAGCCACACTCAAAACCTGGTAAAAGACTGCTGGCCTTTCCACCACAAGAAAAAAGTAAAAGCTCCAAGAATTTGCCACTGTCTCAAACCATGTTTGACATTGTTAATACTGGGGACCAGAATTTGGAGGACAGCAACCCCTCAGAACCACTGAACAAATGAGAAGGAGCTTTAACAGTTTTTAGCGATGTAGAACAGTGAGATATCTTGTGCCAATTCAAGATGTATTCTGTCTGCAATGACCTCGAGTGGAAGGAAAAAGGAAACTGGAAGCTGAGTCAATAAACTACCCAATAAAGTCATTAAAGGTCTGTGACGAGATGAGATGAGCAGCAACAAAGGATAAACAATGCTGTGTTGCATCTGTTGCACACAGTCTAAGCCCCGTAGAGTGGAACTGTGTCCTTGTCATTTGTATTTACTCTGAGAACTTTCACGGATCAACAGAAAGGTAAAACACAAAATAGATCAGGCTGGAGGGGCCCCCAGGGGCTCCTCTGGTGCCACCTCCCTGCTCCAGCAGGGCCATCCCAGAGCCCAGGGCACAGCAGTGTGTCCATGGGGCTCTGCAATATCCCCAGGGAGGAGCCTGCACAGCCTCTCTGCACAATCTGCTCAGGGCTGGGCACTGCCCAGGGCAGAAGTTCTGCCTCCTGTGCAGGGGCAGCTCCCTGGGCTCAGGCCCTGCCCGTGGCTCTGGTGCCATCGCTGGGCCCCGCAGCAGAGCCTGGGCCCTGCTCGGAGCCCTCCCTGCACACAGGGACCCCCAGGGCTCAGGGCCCCTCTCAGCTGGGGCTCCTCTCGAGGCTGAGCAGCCCCAGCTCCCTCAGCCTTTCCTGGGCACCGAGATGCTCCGCTCAAATAAACAATAAAAGTCTGTCCCATTCTCTACTACCCCTAATATTTAAAGATTTTTTATTTTTTTTTTTGCCTAACATTGCAGGGTGATATTAATAATGGTATAAATCAGTTTGACTGATAGAAAGTAGATTGAATTTACCTGCCTAATTATGCCTCACTTTGGCTTAACTGTGAGCACTGTGGAGAACAGACAACTAACCCCAGTAGGCTACTCTGCTGCTCTGCCTTAGCACTCGCAACACTGGTTTCTCTTGATAAAATATTTCAGAGGATCAAAGCAAAAGACTATGTAGGTAAGAATCAGCAATGAAAATGTTTCATTCACAATATACTTGCTACCCTTTTTTATTTAGCTAAGACTGCTTGGAGCAAAATATTTCATTCCCGCTCAGAGATGCTGTAACATTTTTATTAATATGCATTGTTCTTGTATTTTTTAAACCCCACAAAATTGAATCTAAAATAATACTACCCTGGACCCTGAGAAAGTATTTTGTACCTGTCACAATGCCAATGCTCTCTTTTTTTTTCATATTCACCCCTTCTAATATGGAGATAATAACAATCCACGGCTATATAAATATAAACACCAGAGAATCCATTTTAACCAGGACACATAAAACAAATACATAGAGGCATAGAGACAAAGCAGTGCCTCACGGATGTAGGGAGCCAGACAAATACACAGTTTACATGTTTATTATTGCCAGTGTATTCTTGACTCACTCTTGCAAACAGCCTCGGGGTAGTGACTCCAGCAGGGTGAGCGTCGGCCAAATCCAACAAAAGGAGGAAAAACAATACATACATTTTTCATTTTTCTTATGGCACAAGACTGAGCACTCTACTCTGGGCAAGAGTCCCTCAAGAGTATGAAGAATATGTGCTCCAAAAGGCTTTAGGGTGCTCATGAGTGACTGTTTCCTTTCCAGCTACAGAAGAGCTTGTAATGGGTTCTTCTGTCTCTAGGGAAACTTTTAAAACTGAACCAGAATTTCAATATTATTTTGCAGATAAAATGAATTTGTTGCTGTAAACCTAACTGCAGATGCACAGATTTTATTTAAGCAGTATTTTTAGAACAAAGAAGTCCAAAAATCAGTTTTGAAGGGGTAAGCTTTTACTGAAATTAATAGGGCAGGACATGCAGCTGGCTGACGTATGGCTAATGTGGTACTTCTCAGAGCTTTTAACACACTTTGCTGATTGTTTGCTCAAGGCATATGGTTTGAATGAGCTGGGCAGTGCACAGTACAGCTGGCAGACTAGATATCCAAACCTGGCAAAGAGCCTCAGAGTTATGTGGCACTAGGTATCAAATTTGCCTGAATTTTATGTTATGAGTTCCGCCATATCCGTGGAAATTTGAAGCTACTTCAGACTGTACTACAATGATGATGCCAATGCTTCAAATCTTGCAGCATTAACTGCAGCTGACCCATGTTGTGGAGGAGTGGTCTGAAAAGGGCAAAAGCTTTTTTTATAGAGCAAAAAAATTACAAAAAGCTTTCATTAAACAAACCCAGAATTTTCAAAATGGGCAAGCATCATTTTCTCTAGTGCACAGATTGGGAAACTGTGACAGGTGCTGTTCCAAATACACATTCATTTCAATCAAGCAAAGAATAGGAAGTTTTTGGCAGCTCGTCCTGTTTTCACCATTACCTCCCATAACCCAAGTCAATGGTTTCAGCCTCAGCTCTGATATTCAGGAAGATCTACAAAACTCTCCAACACTATCTGAATACAATTTTTGTATTAATTTAATAAATGAAGCATCATTTTTGGACTCTCAGCATAATAAACTCTCATTTGCACTGAGTAGATTCATAAATTCATGCTGTTAAAAACTGTCTTCATCAGAAATGGGCAAACTTCCTGTGGTGCCCATTCATATTCCAGTTCTGAACTGCAGGAGTGTGTTTGCCAGTCACAAGTGCTCCGTTATTATTGCAGAGTTTCCTTTATTGCTGCTTGAAAAGCCAATATAGATACTAAAAGTGACTCTCTCATCTCAGGGTACACACAACTGCATATTTCTGAGGATATATTCACATTTTTTCACTGAAGTGCGTCCCATTTTTATGCCACGTGAACCCAGTGTGATGAATTAAGATGAATACTAAGAGGAACAGAGAAGCAGCAAGTTCCCTGCTCCAGACCTGCCTGGTTATGTCAAATCTTGGTAATAAAAATTGTGTTTGTTGTAATGCGAATGTTTCATTGATCTCCAAGAGAATTCCAAGAATAATGGAATTAAATATTAATAAACAAATAAATAGAACAGCACAGAGTCTCTATTCATCTCAAATATTGTTCTCCAAAGTTTAGAAAGAAACTAATTTTCTGAAATTCTAATTTCCAACAGAGAAAGTCTCATCCATTTATGAGGTTGACTAGTACCTTAAACGACAATGTACAGCTGGACAATTAAAAAAATAGTAAAAATAAAGATTAATTCCTTTGAAATCTTCCTTTTTGCTATTCCCACAATCCTTTCTTCCCACTCCCTAAGCTACCCTAATGATAATACTGAACATGGAGTCAGCACAGATATGCTGCACTTGGACAAATTGAAAGTAAATTGCAAAGGATTTTTAAAATAAATTTTATCTCTCTTAAACTTCAGTTTCCTTATCAGCATAAAGGAATGCAGACAAGGAGAAAAATAAGTATGAGGAGCAAAGGTTGCTTCCTCTTACAGCAGAAGTGCTCCACTAAGTTCTCGAACCTTTTAAAGCTGACCCTGTGAACAACAAATTGAATGTGCAAAGGACACTGTTTTACAGGACAAAAGGATACAAAACAAGATAAAAATGTCAAATACACTGAAGTGAAGTTTGTGGAAGCTCATTGCAGTAGCAGGGAGGCACAATGCAGCTGGAAAAGGTGCATGGTACCGTTTCTAGTTCAACAAATGATGCAGAACTTGTAGATGCTCACCCAGCAGCTCTTTAGAGAGGCATCACTGGGTATGTTCTGACTCGTGCCAGGGAATGTGCCACTCCTCTGACTTCCCTGCTGTGGCCTTTGCAGTGTCTGCACTCTAAGGGGGGCTTTTCATTATTTTAAAGTTGTATTTTAAAAACTGAACACATCGTCCAGCCCTAAGATTTGACAAAGTGTGCAGATACGCATTCTTCTATCTGCAAGGCCTGATTTACGGACTCAAAGCCTGTGTGAGCTTCACAAGAAACACTGACTAATGTTAAACCCAGCTTTATATAAAACAGACTGAGGTGTAGTTCAAAGAATATTGAGAGGAAATAAGGAGTGTTAGAGGTCACCTCACCTACAAAGAAGAAGTGCCATCACAGGATGACAAAATTTGATTTCCTAAGCAACTCCCAGGTCATTTAACTCTCAGGTCCAGGTGAGGTCAGCCCTCTAGCACTAATCTGGACATTGGCAGATGGCTTCTGAGAGTCACAAAGACACTTAGAAATTCACCAATCAGCAACTCTACCTGAACTCTCTCTAACTCTGAAACAATGAAATGCCTTTTTCCAGGCTGGAAAAGAGCTGCCAGCCAGCACTTTGCACAAATGTGAGCCTTCCACATCAACTGGGTGTAAAACCAGGCACAGCCTCTCACAGAGGGCCTGATGGACAGAGTCCCACAGCCAGCCTTCAGAGAAACGGGAAACGTGCTCACAGTGTCCCCAGACAGTAATTTACCCGTATAATTAGGCAGGCATTTGAAATTCCTCTCCCCAAGACAGGAAGCTGAACAGCAGCTCCCACCCTTATCAATTCCCTTCCCCAAAGTTACACCGTTTCTGTTTATCCCTGGTCTTTATTTAGCTCATGATGTTTAGTTTTTTTGTGCAAAGGGAAGAACTTTCAGAACAGAGCCAGCACCTCAGACTGTCAGGACCCCTTGGAAGAAGGTCCTTTCTTCTCTGGAGAAGGGATACTGGCCTGAGCTATGAGCCTGACTCAGGAGACAGTCAAAACCAAAGCTTTGGTTTCTACCTGGGCTGAAATTCCAGACAGAGACAGGTGATCTGAGCTCGTTCCATCAGCAAATAAACCCAACAGGCTATCAAAACTGTTAGCCAAGTTACCTCATCTCCATTGCTGTTTTAACTCAGACTAAAAATACAACTTTTGTATTGAGGCCTTTTGTTCTTTCTTAGTTTTTTTTTTCGTTTTTTTTAATCGTACTTGCACCAGATTTAAAAAGCCAATTACTGAATATCCCATTTTTACCAATGTTTTCACAGTAAATTAAGACAATGATTAACAAAAAGCTCACTAAGCATATTATCTTAGAATTCAAGTGTTATAATTGGAAGAACTCAGTGGATATTTTCATGGTAATGCAAAATAGAAAAACCTTGACCGAAGCACATAAAAAACCAAATTCTGACCTCAATTATCAGACTTTACATAGGACAGCCATGGAATAAACTAGCTAACTGAAAATGGAATTTAAAATCATCCAAAAACTGGTCTTAAAAAATGATCATATTCTCACCATAAAATTCTTAATTAGCAACGTAAGACTACTGCTGCATTTAAATATGCAACTAAAGTCAAGGCAAACTTTTAAACTAGAAAAAAAAAAAAATCTTCCCTGAGCCATCTAGAGTCTCCTTTAGCTTAAGCACAGTGAACATGGCAGCTATCTTGCTGGGTTACACACTACCAGAGTGCTGGTGAATTATTTACAGCTGGGGACTCAAATACTCTCTCAGTATCGTCTTTCCCTGGGTTCTGTACTCACCAGAGCCCTTGACGCTGAAATGAGTGAGAATAGAAATGAGAATGCCACGACAAAAATGGAGGCTGAAAGGTTTCACTGCAGGTCCAGCCCAGATTAAACTGTTTGCTCAGCCTGAAACCAGTCCTGAGCTTTGTATCTGCGGTCCCTTAGCGCTTCCTTGTCTCCCCCTTCAGTGTGATTTATGTCAGAAAGTTTGGAATAAATGAACTGTTCTGCTGGGTGTTGCAATTGAATGGAATCTAAAGACATGCTGATTTCTTTCTTTACTCCCCCCCCTCTTCCCCCATTTATTTTGCTCAACACAGTAAAATAAAACCTGCATCAAGATGTGGTTTGGAGTCCTAAGTGGGAAAAAATAGAACTATAGAGAAAGGCTGCAAACTCCTGCTGTAAGGCAGTGTTTAAATAATGTATTAGACATACCTATATATACACAAAGACACAACACATGCACTTAGACTAATATATATGTGTGTGTGTGTGTATATATATATATGTGTTCCCTTGCAGTTGTGTATTAATCAAATGGAATATTCTGTAGTAGAAATATAGCACTAATAACTCAAACTAGCACTTCTGTTCAAGTTGCCTTGCACAAGCTTATTTGAGTTCTAATTGTGTGCTGAAATTCTCCCCTTTAATGCCTAGGTCTATTTGAAGGTTAGCTTTTGGTCCCATGGAGATAAAGGAAAAAGTGCCAACATTTGAGGGATTTGATTACCTGTATAAAATTATGCTTGCTCATTTTTCGTTGGCAAGATACTCTTGGGGAAAGTTATATTAAAGAGGGAATAGAAATAGTGTACATCCAAAGAAAATATTTTCCAATTACGCTTCACAAGATGCAGAAAATATTACTTGTTATGGAGGATTATGAATGAGATAATTACTGAGAGTCTAATGTTCCTAAAGCTACAATAAAGGACAGAGAAAATCATTAATAAGTGGTTATTGACTGTTCTTCCTGCTCTTTGTAATAAAAGGCCAGAACAGTAGCAAGGACAAACCTTTCCCCAGTTAGGCTGTGACAGGTTATACACAAGAATACTTTTTCTACTTACATGGCCCATCATTAGTTCCTGCAGGCTTTGATTTAGCACCCAAACCTCTTAATGCCTCTCCAAACAGCCTTAACAAGCAATGTTTCATATGAAGAGTCAATTGAAAATAGCAGAGATTTAGAAATACACAGGATGAACGTTCCTTCTTTTAAATTATTTCATTGCACGTGCTCCTAATGAGCAATCTGCACTTCCAAAAGAATCCAGACCAGTGTTCTGTTGGAAAGGCACAGAATGACAAAACACTTTCAGAGATTAAAAGATGTCTCATTACCCCTTTTTGATTCCCCGATGAAATAAATGATAACCCAATTATTTCTGAGTAGCCTGAGCAAAGAATGTTTGAGCTCCCATGATCAGGATTTCAATAAAGGTGTGATCAATAGGGGAGATTATAAAATAAAGGATTTCTGAGTGGCTGCAAATCTTTTCTTATTGCAAAGCAGAACGCGGTACCACGTACAAAACTACCTTCAGTGCATTCTCTTTTATTTTTTCCTCTCTCCTTTTCAGCTCCCAATCCTGCTGCATCAAGGGTAAAGGCACAGTCACTAGAGAAAAGTTCAACAGCATTTCTAAAAGAATGGGAAAGGTCATGAACATTACAAGGGTCAGCCTATGTGGGCTTGCAGTGCCTGAAGGAAGCCCACAAGGATGATGGAGAGAGACTATTTGCAAGGGCCTGGAGAGACAGGACAAGGGGGAACGGCTTCAAACTGAAGGATTTAGGTTTAGATTGCTTATTAGGAAAATTTTATTGGCTGAGGATGGGGAGGCCCTGGCACAGAGTGCCCAGAGCAGCTGTGGCTGCCCCTGGATCCCTGGCAGTGCCCAAGGCCAGGTTGGACATTGGGGCTTGGAGCAGCCTGGGACAGTGGAAGGTGTCCCTGCCCATGGCAGGGGTGGCACTGGATGGGCTTTAAGGTCCCTTCCAACCCAAACAATTCTGTGAAACTTTGCCCTGGGCTGAGCCCCATTGTGGGCAGCAGGGGAGGGGGGATTCTGCCCCTCTGCCCCCTCAGCTGAGACCCCACCTGCAGAGCTGCCCCAGCCCTGGGCCCAGCACAGGAAGGAGCTGGAGCTGCTGCAGAGAGCCCAGAGGAGGCACCAGCAGGATCAGAGGGATGGAGCAGCTCTGCTGGCAGGAAAGGCTGCCAGAGCTGGGATTGCTCAGCCTGCAGAGGAGAAGCTTTGGGCTGAGCTCAGTGTGGCCATTCTACATGACGAGGAAGCCACCCACGTGCTGTGGTTTTCTTGTGCTCCTGCGCTTCCTTCATGCCAGAAAGAGCAACAATTAATTAATTTCCCTAATGAAACACCTACCCTACTCTTTATTGTGGTCCCTCTTAACAGAAATCCTTTTACTATTCCCTTACACATCTACCAACCTGTGCATACATCACACACACACACAACAGTTTTCATCTCAGCATAGCCAGTGCTCTTTGTTTCACCTCCCTGGCTCCACCAGACCCTGCATAAACTGAATTTTAGGCTTTACATTAAATACATTAGGATGGACTGGATGCCTGGTGAAACTGGAAAACGGAGCCACATCTGCCTGGTTTAGAGCTGGAAAAGTATCTTGTCTTATCCAGTTATTCTGCAATTTGCAGAATTTACGGATGTATTCCGGATTCTGAATAGATGTTGTCTGTGGAATAAATACTGGCTCAGCCATGCTATGGTTTCTCTCACTCTCTGAGTATGAAACTCATGCATTTCATCCCCCATGCAAAGCACTGCAGTGAACCTACTGTCTCAGAGGGGACATCCAGCCTGACAGAGCAAAGTTTTGCCTTACTATCCATCAGTCTGTGCCCCATAGAGAATCACCTGCTACAGGATTTGTGTAGAATGCATTTGATTTAGACAGAAACATTTACTGAGAAAGTTCCCTTAAAAATCCAAATATTTGGTTTTGCACACAGACTGCTCAGTTCCATGCGCTCCTTGGCTTATCAGTGACAGGCAGTAATGAGCAGGTGGTCTTCTGCAAGGACAGAATTTAGATCAATCACAGAATAATTATTTAATGGAATGATCAGTGTCATTGCCTTCTACGCAGAAAGAGAAGCTTAATGTTGCCTGACAATTTAGTGTAGTCCATTTTCTTTCTTTATTTTTGAGCTATGATAACTCCACTGGACCAGTAAGCCCTCTATTCAACATACTGAAGTATACACATATTTCCTTTTATATCTCATTTCAGTTATTAATAAATCACATATCCCAATTAGACAGCAACAGCTTTGAGGCAGGAATTGTCCCCTGCTCAACAAAATGGATCAAAATTTTAGCCGAGGCTTCTTAATATAAGTGGCAGCATTAACATCTTTCACATTTACTGCTACTTGCTGCACCAGTCCTCATTTGCTGTAGCTCAGTGTGTTTTGAGGACATGTACCACATTTAAAAAATTTGCACAAGAAACTATTTTACATTGGGATTTCTTAAAAAAAAAAACCCATGGTTTAAATATCAATTTGGTCTTACAGACCAAGTAAAATCCTGGCATATGCTTTAAATGATTAAAATAACTTCTATTTGTTCATATGAAAACTCAATAAAAAGTCCTTGTATACTTAGATCAGCACCTGTTCTCAGTTCATGTGGGGCAGCCAACATCATAACCAAGACCCATTAATTAGCAGAAATAAATGAATAATTGGAAATATTGTGTTGGCATTAAGTCTTGTTTCAGATTATTTTATGTGAAGAAAGAAACACAAGCATTTTCCCTTTGCCTCTGGATGTTGTATTTTCTTGTCAGTATGGCAGGACAACACCAGGAATTGCAAAGTGTGCCAATGGTCTACGTGAAACGCTTTAGACTGCATAATAATTAGAGAACAGGTGACCTGAAAAACAGGCAATTTAAAATTAAAAGAAAAAAAAAAAAAGGAAATAGGAGTGAAAAGGGACTAGCAAGATAGCAAGTATGTCAGAAATTCCATTTAGAAAATTTATTCTGTAAGAATCTGGCAGATTTTCATTAAGGTCTTTGAGGTGAGCACTATGAGATTCTGAGCCTTTTGCATCATGATTTAATACACAGGTCCATGCTGCACCAATTCTGCTGCAGATTATCCCAAACTAATTGAAAAAATAAAGTGGGCTTGCCCATTTACTTTCAAATCCTGACTTCTTAGGTTGGGTGTACAAGACATCATAGATCCTGATGATGCTCGTGGGATGACGACCTTGGAAAATAGTGGGATGGAAGAGGTGTGGTTTGGTTCAGCTCCTCTGTGTGCTGCACAGCTGGATGCCCCCCACCAGTTCTGCCCACACCCAAATCCCCCTTTTCTCCCTGGTGGCAGTACCCCTATTGCAGATGCTGTTCCCTTGGCCAGGGAAAGGAGAATTAGCTAACGTGGCTTCTGCATTGAAACCAGCAAACCACTGGGGCCCTCTGAACTGCTCTGAAATCCCTTTTGCTGGCTGTGCCTGCAGCGCTGCTGCTCGCCTCCAGTGATCCTCGGCTCACCAGCCTTTTATTCCAGCACATTCCCAGGCTGGAACAAACCTCAGCTTTGCCTCTGCTCACCAGGGGCTGGGTGGGAGACAGTAACTGAGCTCAGAGCCCGGAGCAAGGAGAGGGATGTCTTCTGTGGCTCCTAATGATTCCTGCGGTTAATTCAGGAATGCCATTGACAGTCTCCAGGGAGAGCTACACTTACTTTTGCTTAGCTGCTGGCATGACTGCTGTAAAATAAAGGCTTTGAAAGAAATCCTTGCAGGGGAATTTTTACACTAAGAGGGAGTCCTCAGGAAAAAGGAAAGTTATAAATTGCTCTGTATCACTACAGGTGTTCCTCGGGGATCACCGAGAGGCTATTCAAACACATTAATATTTGCCTAAATATCTTTAGGAGAATTATCTGCATTTATTTTCAATTCTACATGCCTCACACATTGCTTGCAAATAATAATTACCTTTAAACACCGCCTAAAATATTTCTTGCACAAATTATTTCTGCAATGAAACTGACACTGCAAATTGCCCAATATCAACATCCCTGACTTTGTCAAAAAAAACCCCAACAAAACCACAACCAAAACCAAAAGCCAAATACAAGACCCTCAGCTGTGAATTCCTTGGTCTGTTGCACCACACATACTATAGTTCCCTTTTTCTTCCTTGATTTTGCCAGAATGGGAAGAAAACCCAACTTTTAAAACAGAACTTTCAAGAAACAAAATTTATGCAAACTCATTGTCATTATTTTCACTTGAAAACTTATTTTTCTTGTGATGCCTGTGATTGTATATTTATTACATCCTGAAAATACAGTGCTGCCCACGAGCTACAAAGCCTTTCTCAGGTGTGGCTCAGTTCAGGAGGTATCACCACTTCAGCTCCACAGCTCTTACTGGAAGCCTCCAGCCACCAAAGGAATTGGTCTCATTTTAATACAAAATTAAAGTTTTTGTTACACAAATCCATGGCAAATTGAGGAGCTCCCTATCAGGACCTGAGAACAGTAAAACTCCCTTTCACTTTACTGGTTGAAAGACACATCCTGGCACTTTTGGGAAATCACAGCTACCTGAGAGCTCCTCGATGGATGGAAATATGCTTGTCAAGTTCAGCAAGGACAAACATTTAGCAAAAAACTCCCCTCACAATTGGCACTAATTGGTAGTTAAATTGACAACTGGAACAGAAGCATCCTGACAGCGCAAGGGGTGGGCCCTACAGGTAGAAATTGAAAACCATTTACTGAAGCAATGTTGGAAAGACTAAATGATCATAGGGCATCTCAGAACGTCATGGGGAAGGCTCCACTCAATTCTTCATACTGTCACTTCAGCATTTTCCATGCATACTTGGACAACATTTCCCTGAGAGGCAAATAAAGTGTTCAGATCAATATATTGAAAAGCACACAATCTTCTAATTCTTTACAAACAAACAAAATGCTAACAAACATTAGCTACTCTTTTTTCACAATATCAGAAATCTTTGTGGCTCTAGAAAAACACAACAAAGAAATGTAAGTGAATAATGCTAAAGTAACAGATACCATTCCTTTTTATTAAAAAAAGTAAATTAAAAAGAAAAAAAAAAAACCAAAAAACACCACCAATCCCAAACGAAACAACAAACAATAAAAACGAACAGCAAAACCCCTGCCCAACTTTTAAGTTATTCTTCCCATCACAGACGTTTTCCCACTTCATGAAAGAAAATACAGACAGCTGAGGAGGTGCCTGGTGTTTTGCAGGTTGACCTTTTAAGATGCTGGATTCATAAGCAGCTGATAAAATGCCTCTTCAAAGTTATTACCAGTTCTGTTCTATAGCTGATGTACAAGGGGTTTAAGTTGTGTCTCTGCTTAAATTGTGGTTCTATCATGCCCCAGGCTGGAGATGAAGAAGCATGAAAGTGTTCAACTTTATTCAGTAATACTCCCAGAAATACACAGAAATGAGATTTTCAGTGTCTGGAGATACACCTTCTTTCTTAACTCTTAGAGAAATCAGTAAAATGTTTTTTACACTGTAGTAGAAAATGTAGACACTGTTGAGTCAGTCAAACTGTCCTTGCTTAGATTTCTGCTTTATATTTAAATTTCTTCTTGGAATTTGTTCTTAGCTAAAAAGAAACAAATGACAGTTGTGTAGGCTCAGGAATATTTGTTAAAACCCCACTAGTTTTATCAGACTTCTCTAAAATGTTGCCTGCTATGTTTATTGTCTTTGCAGTAACATTTAATTAAGGAGAGTTTTTCTTAGAGCTAGTTATACTCCTGCTTACTAACCTGATTGAGACCATGCAAACTGGAGCATTCTGTGCAGTACACAGTCACCTCTTCCCTTTCAAGCACACAAAAGGCAGAGGAAATTAGTATTGTTCATAAAGAATACAGTAGCAAAATAATTGATACATTTCAGCTTCTGGGAGTTTATTAAACTTAAGCAGGAAAATTAGTGTATAATTATGGTTGCAAAACAACAACAAAAATCTAGGTCTCAGAAGGCAATGTTGACTTTGCAACATTTCAGATATTGAATATTTTATGGCATGCATTTAAAGCACAGAAAAACATACAAGTGTGTAGTAGAAAGAAAAGGGTAGAATCTATCTAATATGGTGTGGTGATTGCTGTTCTGTGAAAACTTCAACAAGGCATTAATGCAGGACTGTGTTATGCCCTAGGAAACCCATGCTAGGACTTTGCTACACCTACCTGTCACAAGGATTCTTCCCGCTCAGTGAAACAGCCTGTAATTCATCCCTCAAAATACTGCTAACCTTAGTTATCTACATTTCTGGTTTGCATCCCTTGAGTACAACAGTATTTTCAGGCAGCCATCATAATCACAAGCTCAGTGCAGGAATGAAAAGCAAGACGTGAGGAAGGAACTTGTTTAATTAAAACCTTGTTTACTTCTCCTGTTTGCATCACTTGTGCTCTAACAGAACTAGTCATGATTTTAAACAAGCAACATTTTACCGCTTCCTGGTGAAGACCTAAAATGTGTGTTGGTGAAGAAATCAAGGATTGCATAAAGCAAGGATAATGCAGAACATACAGCCCCAAGCTATTTATAAGTGCTCTCTGCATTTCCAGGGTCAGGTTTTACAGTGACTGTGAACACAGGATACCTCTCCACTGCTCCTCCTCACAGGAAAATTGTTTCTCCTCTAAAGGCCTGAACCTAAGCCCCAAACATCAAGGGAAAAGTCTCTGTTGCTCCAAACAGCAAAAGTTGCCCAGCTCCCTCATCCCACAAGCCACACAAGAAATTCTGCATTTAACAGAGTGAAAAGACACAAACCACGTAATTCAGAGGCAGTCACAGATGGAAAACCTCCCTGAGCTCACCACAGTAAGGAGCTGACTTGACCATGCTGGTTCTGAGTCTCACCACCACAGTCTCACTGGTTTCAAAACCTCCCATGCAGGATTTTCAGAGCACCTTCTCCAGAGGCCTGGACAAAGAACAAGACATAGATGCGCCACAGGGGCTGCTGTTCCCTGCCCTGCTCCCTTCCCAAATCTCTCCTCACACAGACAAAACAGGCAATATGTTGTTTTGGGACTGGAAACAGAGAAATTCAAAAAAGTCTGTGGAAGGTTCTGGGACAACCTGGGAAGTATTCCCAGTGGAGTGGTGTGACACAGACAGCACCAACCTCAGTGACCACTACTGGATTTTTGTGTCTGGACCTAAATTTGGATTCATTTCTTGGTAAGCCAGAGAACATAAACACAAGCAAACAATTTCTGTTGCCTTCATTCCCTCTTTTGTTCTCTCCATGCTTTGTGAGGTTTAACAAAGACAAGTTCTGGATTCTGCACCATGGATGGAGCACACTGGATGCATGGACAGGCTGGAACAAGAGGAAGGAGAGCTGACACAGGAAGGGTGCTGGGCACTGCCCAGGCTCCCCAGGGAATGGGCACGGCCCCGAGGCTGCGAGAGCTCCAGGAGCGTTTGGACAGCGCTGCCAGGGATGCCCAGGGTGGGGCTGGTGGGGGGGTCTGTGCAGGGACGGGGGCTGGGCTGGATGATCCTTGTGGATCCCTTCCAACTCATGATTCTAGTTACAAACAACTGCTATTACAGTAACTATCCCAGATTTTTGCTTAAAAACATCTATTAAACCAGGTCTTAACCCATTTAAAGCATCACGAACAACACATGTTCCATAAAATAAAAGCTGCAATACCCCAAATGCAGCTTCCTAATGTTTTTTCACTTTATTACCTATGCCATTGTGAATTCGGAGGCTGTCTCCTGTGAAGGAACAGTGGCATTTGCTCCAGCCCAGATTTCACAGCACATCTGCCGTGGTGCTGTAAGTGCATGCAGAGGAGACGGAGAAAATGCAGCAGTGTATAGCAAGTAAAAGTTCTACCTAACTAATCAAGTCCACAGGGACAGCACGCAGTGTCACAAGACACATCACTCCACACTCCAATGAGGTTGTCAGCCACCGGGAGGCTGCAAACTGCTGACAGCACTGTGCAGGATGGGGAGGCTTCTAAAGGAGACACAGAAGCTTTGTAAAGTGCGTACCTGCTTCTGTGAGTGAAGGGGGAAAAAACAGAAATGAAGTACAAAAGGGTGTTTGCAAATCTGTCTCTCAGTATTCTGTTGCTGGGAATAAAACCAAACTCATCTGAAGTGTGTTGCACAAACACAAATAAGGTTACTTTGCAGGTTTCTCAAAATGCATGTATAGGTTTTTATGTGTACAGATCAAAATAACTCAGGACTTAATAAAATAAGGATGATATAAAGCTTTTAGAGAGTGTCCAAGGGAGGGACACAGATCATGAACTGTGCCAGGGGAAGGTTATGCTGCAGAGCTGGGAAAGGTTCTGCTTCCCCCAGAGGGTGCTGGGCACTGCCCAGGCTCCCCAGGGAATGGGCACGGCCCCGAGGCTGCCAGAGCTCCAGGAGCGTTTGGACAGCGCTGCCAGGGATGCCCAGGGTGGGGTTGGTGGGGGGTCTGTGCAGGGACAGGGGCTGGACTCAATGATCCCTGGGGATCCCTTCCAACACAGGCTATTCCATGATTCTGTGAAAATACCATGTTGCAAAATAAATGCAGTGTGAATATAGCCAAGAAAGGTAAAAGATAAACTAGAATATTTGTGGCATTTTATAGAGAAATCCCATAAATTCAGGAAGAACTTCTTTACAGATGTGTGAACTCAAGTAGAGTTACTTATTTTGAGCTTGATCCTACTACACATAATGACAAAAACTGGCATTAAAAGTGCATATTGCTCAAATTCATTCTAAGAGGTTCAAGAATGAAAGCAGAAGATTTGCTCCGGTCCTTTACTCGAGTCATTGAAGAAAAACACCACACTTTAAAAGGTGTTCACATTAATTCCTCCTATTAGTCTCACCCCAGATTATTTCATTTATTAGAGCAAATACACTGGGAATGCATTTATTACTCTATATCCATGCAGAACAGCAATGAATAAGCACCTTTGAAGTGTGTGCAGTTGCATTGCAACACTTAAAACTCTGGAGAAGAGTCTTTATGTCTGGAAGCTGTTTCTCCTGGAAAAACTGAGCAGTTTAATAAAAGATATTACAGACCTCTGTAATCCTGTCTAGCTAAATTTCTCTGCACTTCACAAACTTTGGTATGAGACCTTTTTAACCAACAGGAGGAACGCACAGATTCTGCGTTCAGGCTTTTATTTGCGAAGTGATTTGTGTTCTGTTTGTATTCTGTAAAATTAATCTCAGCTTTCAGTTTTATTTTCCTGATATATTCCATCAATTCCATTAGGATCAAATGCTTCTACTCAGTGCCTTTCCACCCACTAACACAAAAACCATTTTTTAAATATCAGTTCTATTCTGAGCAGTTCTTAAGAGGTGAATTTTCAGTGGGTTTTAAAGGTACCTTTGGGAATATGCAACAAATTCTGCTTGCGTGTGTGTTGTTGGTTAGTGCAAAACTTATTTTTGTATTTAGTCTCCAAAGCACATAATTAAATGTTTGTACAAATCATACATGACTATGAAAAGCACACTCTACAACAGTGTAGAGACAAAAAATTGTAACCAAGATCTACATAATTAGATTTGCTTCAAGAATGTTTCCTTTGAAGCAATTAACCACCAAATAAAAGATTTGTTTGAAGATTACACTGGAATTTTCAACGTGTAAAAAGCACATGCAAGCAATACCGCCTCTGTAATGGCACAAAAGCACATTTATATCCAGAAAGTGCAGCAAAAATGGGGCAGGCATTTGATATCGCTCCCTCCACAATGATAAGCCTCTCTGCACTAATTCATTTTATCATGTTTTACTGAGTGTCCTTCATTCAAAGTCTGGCGAAAAAAGAAAAAAAAGAAAATTGAGGTAAGACATAGAGCAGAAAAAATAGTCAATAAAGTCCCAGAATGAAGGAGATACCCCAGGTGTGCAAATCATTTGGCAGGGGAAAAACTCAAAGGCTGGAGGAAGAGTGTAAGTGGAAAAGCCAAGAGGAGGAACCAGGTAAGTGCAAATCTACTGCGAGTTCTGAAATGGAGGTTATTTTTAAATTGCAGTGGATAAGAAACCAATGAGGGTGACAGAGGACAAACCACAGCCCAACTTCACCGAGAAGGAAAGCATTTTGCTTGTGACATTCTGTACACCCTTTAAGTTTTGGGAAGGATTGCCAAGAACTATAATTGAGGGAGTCTCTGCTTTCCAGTCAGGAAGGATTAAGAGCATCTCTGAAAGCTGTGGAGTACCTCTGCTCCCACTGAGCACACCCCAGCCTGAAAGCACTCTCAGTACTCACAAGCCTCAGGAAAGAAAAATAACTCAGAAATATAGGTGTTTTTTCTGGAAAGGGAGAAAAAATAGAGAGAAGGATTCCAAAAATATTCTAAGTCCTTTTAATGAATAAACCAAAAATTTCTCCCAATGGGAACAAACTTCACTTTTTGCTCGTTTCCGTCTGTAACATGCAGTGTTTTAATTATGCAGCAGTCTCAACAAATAGATTGTCACAGCATTTTAGCTAATTCTATTTAAAATGCCGGTAGAAGATGGGATAATGTCTTCCTTGGTTTGGCTTAGTTTAACCTACCCACTTCTATTCACCAATGACTCAAACAATTCAGGATAATATAATCACCAACAAAACCCTTAAAATAGTAGAAATATTTAGACCTGGATATACCCTGAAAATCAAAATACCACTAAGTACAAACCCAGGATTCTCCCCAGCTACTCAAAATAATTTTAAAAACTCGACTAAAATATTCCAGAAAGAATGGGTTGAATAAAACATTTTAAGATGTGAAATATGCAGTTTGCTTTCTCTGTGAAATTGAGATACGTTACTAACCCCAGAGAAACAAATGAGAACAGATATGAAATACCTGATATAAATGTAAATCGACACAGCACCAAAAGTCACTGGATAGAAAGCTCATTACACCTTCTGACCCTGAGTTTCGCCTGGAAAGTGGCTACACTAGGGAAGATTTGGGAGTGCACTTGATCTGTGTTCTCTTCAGTAATAGGCAGAGCTATTGCCAGTCCCTATATTATACTCTATGCTATCCATTTATCCATAGAAATTCCAAGATTATCATGAAATTAACTGTTATCCATAATTTTGTCTGGATTTTTCTTTACTCAACCTCAATAACCAGCTAATAAGACAATAATGCACTGGGTTGTTCAGAGGGAATTGAACTTTAGTGGTAAACAATTAGGTTTTTATACCTGCTCACTGCCAAACACACACTTATGAACAGATCCTTCTTTTCTAAGAATAATTGTAAGGATAATTCATCCCTGATGGATACAGATGGCTCATACAAGTGCAAGGCTGATTCACTGACTGGAGGTAACACGCTGAGCTACAGAATAAACTGATGCATGGCAACAAGCAAAGCTTTAGGGCAGCAGAAAAGCTGGGACACAGAAAAATATGATAATTTGCCCTGTGTTATCTTCCTAACTTTGAAAGTAAATTACAAAATCCCTGTCAATAATGTTACTCCATATGTGTGCATAGATATCCATATAAATTAGGACGTCATAATTTGCTGTATAGTCCACACTTTCCTTTTTGGTTCTTGTTTTTAAAAATTCTCAACACATAAACAGCTTGATTCGTCAGACTGGAGATAGAACATGACCTATAGGTGTAACAATCTTTTGGAATGCACAGGAACATATGACAAAGAGCTGCTTTGGTAAAAATCTTCAGCTGACAGGGGTGAGGAGTGGTGACTAATGATATAAAAGAAAGGATGTGAACATGCTTGTGAGGTTTTTTGACAAATGAAACATGCATATTTTTGTTGGAAATAGCAGATTAGATAACTTGAAAACCATATCCTTACAGTCACATACAGTTAAAGCACAAGTCTATGGATATTACAGAACAATTTTGGAATCACAAAACACCTCAGTCTTAAATTTCTTAGAAGAGTCTGAATGACTGAAGACCTCATGTTATACATTTATACATTCAGAGGAAAAAAACAAAACAAAACAAATCTTGCCTTACCCGGCCAACTAGGATTGGTTCAGGTCCAGAGAATTCTTCCAATACAAACATTTGATTCCAAACCCAGCCTCTCTTGGAACGGTGCAAAACTCTTTGTTCTTCATTTAGCCTTTTTAGTCCTGTACTGGATCCACTTGGTAGTACTTGAGATTGATTCATTGGAGCCATATAAATGGAAGGAAGGACAGTAATCCATAATATTATTAATGGAGTCCATGTATCCATAAGCATTTCCGTTAGTCTTTCTGGCATTGTACCACAAGCTACGCAAATCACCACAGAAATGAAATTATTATTTTGCTTTCCTCCAGACTGTAGCAATCCAATTCATCATGCAGTACAGAACATTTACTTACAGCTCCTCCATGTGTTTACAGCACAGTCAATGTAAAAATAGCTTAGATGATAAAAACATGATCCATTGAGTTTTCCAGTCATTAAAGATTCCTGGTGGGGGGAAAAAAAAAAAGAAAGTTCAAATCAGTGACTAAAGAGCTTAGGAAAGCATTCTGAAATATCTTATTTACTTTTACATCATAAACAAGCCATGTTGGGTTTTAAACTTGTAGTTCATGATACTATTGCATAGTTAAATCAATTTGGTGTATCTTTCATTGCCTGAAACACTGAGAGAAGACCCAGATGAATGATTACATACACTTAGGAAAATATCTAGGCCTAAGAATTGGACTGGGCTTGCAGAAACCTCCACCTCTAGTGGAGGGTGTCCCAGTCCATGGCAGGGAGGTGGGAGTGTATGAATTTGAAGGTCCCTCCCAAACCAGACCATTCTGAGACGTTGCAGTTCATCTGGGCATCTGAAGAAGCTCCCAACCTTCTCACTACTCTGCACTTTTAATGTGGCCAAATACAAACACACAGTCTGTCAAATACACAAATCAAAATGATGTTCTTTCACTCTTATTCTCCTTTCTTCCACAACAAAATACTCCAAACTTATCCTAAATGTACAAGGCTCCAGCAGCCCATTGTCTGTTTAGTTGTCACCTCTCTGCAGCAGCACCACTGCCCAGCAAATCCCTCACAGCCCAGCAGAGAAACAGCACTGCTAAGTCCTCTGTGAAATCCATGATTCCCAAACCAGCCCACTACCAGGACCTAAGGAAGCTCATTTATGCACATCTGCACCACAGGTCTCACTGCCTCTCATTCACTTTCAGAGAAAACACAGTCATGTTTTATTTCAAAGACATTCTCCTAGATGGACACTTGGGACCATTTTGTCTTTCTTTCCTTGCCCACCCTTTGATGCACTAGAAGGTCACACCAGGTTTCATCTCAGTTTAAATATCCCTTGAAATGGAAAGGCAAGTTAACATAGCAGGGCTGCTGCCAGAGGGATGGGCAGACCCTGAAATGCAGCCATGGATCACATGGAAAGCTAGATGGGATGTGGCTCAGGGAGAAGGGCTGCGTTACAGGCTTATGGAGTTATATGAAAGGAGTCTTGGTACATTTTCTTTGATTAATGTCCAAACAATCTCAGGAGAAACCACTATATACAAGAGAGAAATGCCTATTCTTAAGCCTACACTGTGTTTTAGGCTGGTTTTCTTCAAAATGAGCTCCTAGTGTTGCATGTCTACAAAAACCCTGAGAGCTTAGTTGTGGGATTTTATTGGGGGGGGGGTGGTGGCGTTTTGTTGTTCTTTTTTAAGGTTCATACACGCTTATGGCATAAAACATGCAGAACACCAGTAAAAGTCAGCTGTTCTCTTAAAAGCAAACAATGTAGAAAGTATATTTTTTTTTTTAAACTTCAGTAATTGCCAAAGCAACTGTGAAATCTGTTGCATGAAAACCTGAAACTGTGAGAAACTTGTCTTGTTAGAAGCGGAGAGGAGCTGCTACCAAAGTGAAAGTCAATCTCTCAAGCAGCATGGAAGAGTGGTGAGCTAATAGTGCAGTGCTTCAACAATGCATCCAGAATGAGAGGAATATCCATTACAGGAGAACCTGGAGCTTTATAGGCCTCATTGCCAACTGGGGTGGAAATAAAGGAATCAGAGAACGCAGCAAGCTCTTGCGGGGAAGTTTTGGGGAAAATGTGAGAGAAGCAAAAGAGGCCTTAAATGTCTTGACATTCTCGGAATCCCAGAAAAGGAAGAGGAGAAAACGGTCAAATGATGGGATGCATCAGTCACGTTCTGAAAAGCCTCTTCAGTCCAGGGAATTAAATGGAGTTTACTGCTGCTGCTTTCTGGCACATGTTAAACAGAGATTTCCAGGGGCATGTTTGGTGGCAGCAGACATCAAAAGAGAAGAACAGCCACAGTGGAAGTGGTTAGGTTTGATCAAATGGGATGCATTTTTATATCTGATTGGATGAGTGGTTGCCTCTGCCTGCCAGAGCACAGATTTTTCTGATTTCTGCAATGGAGCAAGAATCAAAACACAGGAGAAATAGAACCACTGTAAAACAGAGCAAGGGACTGCATCTTCAGCCAACACCCAGGATTAAATCCAAAATGGGGGCAGAAACTGAAAACACAAGAGTCCATAGCTGATTTTCAGTTTTTATATACAAAGTGATTTTTGACCCAGAAATAGTCACACTAGAAGGACAACTGCACATTACACCTCACTCTGTCAAAGCCTTAAAAAGGCCCCAAATGGGACATGCCTTCCTTACTCTTCCAGCACAAGCTGGTGCAGTTCTTTTTATCAACAGGACCAAATAATAATAATAAAGCACTTCTTTTCATATTCAAGAAGCTTTTTGAAAACAATTCCTAATTAATCTACAGAGCCTGCTTTCTGAAAGAGATGAAATAAACGAGATAAAACAATACGATGCTCCCAGAGACATTTTTGTTCAAAGAAAGAACAGGATATTTGGTTTTCACACTGCCACTCTCAAGCCTTGGAAAGCATTAAGTTCATTTCAGTGCATCCCTCCTCGGTTCCTCCCCCAGACTTCCTGCTTGTTACTCTTCATTTACTCCAATCCAATTTAGGTCCTCTCCACTCACACTAATACAGAAGATTCACTGTGACTGGACTGTCCTCACGGTAGCTGTGTGTTCAGCAATACCTTAAGGCAAACGAGTCCAAACCACATCAGAAATATCAGTGATTGTGCCATTAACCCCCCCGTCAGTGAAACAGCCCCGTGAGGAGCGCAGTTGCACAAGCTCAGAGGACACAGAGCTGTGAGATTCTGAGCACTGACAGCAAAGTTGGACAGCACAGGGCAAAGGAAAAAAAATCCGATGGGACTTTGGCACATCCCAGTTCCGCAGAGGAACGTGATCAGTGTGGAACTATCGAGCTGGATAAAGTTCTCTACAGCTCAACCTGGCCAGCAGGAGCCTTGTAAGAGTTGTTTGAGAAACAGAGTCTCACTCGGGTTCTATCAGTGAATCTGGGCATACACTTTGGGCAATGCATGGAGCTGGGAGTGACCCCAAATTTCTCTACCAAATTTGGAAATGACTTTTCTGCTCCATTCCTGGGAGCAGAACACCATGTATGTGGCTGGGAGCTGATGGAAGGCATTTTAGATATGTGGCCCAGCAATTTGCACATTGGCTAATAGAAAACCGAGAAGTGCCTGGCAGTTAAAGTGTAATCCTCTGGATTGGCTGTGTAGGAGGGGCTGGGAGGGCTACTGGGTCAGGCTATGATCACGTATTAAAAGCCATATGCAAAGGCAGACTTGGAAATCAGGGAAGACCAGAAGGTGAGGCACAGTAGCACTTTTTGTGTATTATGCCAAGGTCTAAAGCAGTGGTGAGTATGGAATGACAGAAAAGTTATTCCAGGGAACAACCTTTTTCTAAGCAACAAAGAGAAGAGGAGCACATGGCCCTTCAAGAGTGTATTTCACAGAGTCCCAGAATGGTTTGGGGTGGGACGGACCTTCAAGCCCATCCAGTGCCACCCCCTGCCATGGGCAGGGACACCTTCCAGTGTCCCAGGCTGCTCCAAGCCCCAATGTCCAACCTGGCCTTGGGCACTGCCAGGGATCCAGGGGCAGCCACAGCTGCTCTGGGCACCCTGTGCCAGGGCCTGCCCACCCTCCCAGGGAACAATTCCTTCCCAATATCCCATCCAGCCCTGCCCTCTGGCACTGGGAAGCCATTCCCTGGCTCCTGTCCCTCCAGCCCTTGGCAATTGTCTCTCTCCAGCTTTCCTGCAGCTCCTTCAGGCCCTGCAAGGCCACACTGAGCTCAGCCCAAAGCTTCTCCTCTGCAGGCTGAACAATCCCAGCTCTGGCAGCCTTTCCTGCCAGCAGAGCTGCTCCATCCCTCTGATCCTGCTGGTGCCTCCTCTGGGCTCTCTGCAGCAGCTCCAGGTCCTTCCTGTGCTGGCCCCAGGGCTGGAGGCAGTGCTCCACCTTCATCAAGATTTCGCTGGTGTTGATAAAAGTATAATTTTTGCTTTTAAGCTTCACATGTTCAGATGGCCTTGGGCTTTTGTCTTAAACAAAACTTCAGTGATCTTCTGAGTGGTTTCCCTGTACACTGTCTGATATATACAACTCCAGTTCAACTCTAATCCAGCAGAGCTGTTTACAAAACAGATTTAGCTCTCCATTCATGCCTGAGAGGGGAAAGTAATATTTAGAATATACAGAATGTCTTTAATGTAGCAAATAGATGAAAGAAAATGCTCTACTATGTCATGGAGCAGATTCAAACAACTGCCTTACGTTTTCAAAAACTTAAGACCATATTCATAAATTTTGCTCTCCGTGCACAGCCTATAGAGAAGTACAGATAAGGCTGAGTGGTTTGTTTTCCACTCTGTGTGCTGATAGAGTTTTAGAAAAATATTATTCTGTTCACAGGAACTTGCATCTTGGAACACTGCTCATAAAACTCAGCCACGGCGCGCACAGATCTTGTACAAGTACAACACAAAGTGATTATGAAGAGGTTTATAACCTAACAGGAGGACACAACCAGCACACAGCTCCAGAAAACAGTGCCACACACACTGGGACCTCTCCTGGAGCTCAGATCTGTGCAGGTTACAGCAGTGAGCTCATCTCTTGCATAGAGTTAGAGCCAGGTGTGGCAACGGACACTTACAGAGATATAAAGCTCATTTTGGGTATGAGTGGAGGAAAGCACTTCTGACAGAGCTGATTTCACTACAACCAATTTAAAATCATCTTGTAAGCTTTAAAAAGGTGACCAGTGGAATGCAGTAGATTTGTTAAAAAGATTAATGAAGTTAATAAAAGTAGTTGAAGGTATAAACTTCCCATTGAAAAAGAAGCAAAGTAAGATCATAAAAAGCTTCCAAAAATTTTTTTTTTTTCATTTTCAAAGCACAGAATATTCCTCTGGTCAAATAAACCACTTTATTACAATGCCAGTGCATTGATTTACACCATGATCTCAGTTTAAAAGATTTTAGAGCCACTCTAGTGTTTCCCCACACAAGAGACATGGACGGTTGTCTTAAGGACTGCAGCAGAGTTTTTTCATTATTTCATTTGCAGTGATGATATGCAGCATCCCAGCCCTTTGACCTCACTATTTCACTGTGGTGTATTTTATCAGTTCCTAAACAAATGTTATTAAGGTAAAAAACCCTTGGGTTCTGCTTTCTTTAAATGAGTTACACTAGAGATACCAAAGAAAACCTGATGATTTTTCCCCAAAAGGGTTTTTTGGTAGAATGTTGAGGATCCACAATATGTTGTACATTAAATATGTAATCTCTATCTTAGATGCTAATTTAATATAAGTAAATCCTCATTATAATACAAGCAACCTCAAATAATTGATGAGAGGCCTTCATTTAATGACCACCTAGAGAGTGCCAGCCAGTGCCATTTCTTACCATTTTTTTTGTCCCCACAGGTGTGGAATATCTATTGATTTTATAATTTTTTTTTTTTTTTTTTACTTCACACTGTTATTGCTTCTTTAACTTTTCGAGTTTGTTTTTAACTCTCTAGGCATTGGCTACACTACAACTTTTGCTTCCTCATCCCTTTTCCCAAGGATTCAGACAAGGTCCTCTCCCACCAAAAGCAGCAAGATGATGTGAAGCCTTCCCACAGTGGGAAGAGTGATTATCTTTGTTTCACTCATCCCTGTTTGGCAGCACAACAGAGCCCCACGGTTTCAATCACAAAAATAAAAGGCCTTAAAGCTCCAGTCCCACTTGTAGGAGTTCTTCTCACTCTTCTTCATAGAATCCTCGAGCAGGTTGAGCCGAAAGGGACCCTAAAGCCCATCCAGTGCCCCCCCTGCCATGGGCAGGGACACCTTCCACTGTCCCAGGCTCCTCCCAGCCCCAATGTCCAGCCTGGCCTTGGACACTGCCAGGGATCCAGGGGCAGCCACAGCTGCTGTGGGCACCCTTTGCCAGGGCCTGCCCCCCCTCCCAGGGAACAATTCCTTCCCAATATCCCATCCAGCCCTGCCCTCTGGCACTGGGAAGCCATTCCCTGGGTCCTGTCCCTCCAGCCCTTGGCAATTGTCTCTCTCCAGCTTTCCTGCAGCTCCTTCAGGCCCTGCAAGGCCACACTGAGCTCAGCCCAAAGCTTCTCCTCTGCAGGCTGAACAATCCCAGCTCTGGCAGCCTTTCCTGCCAGCAGAGCTGCTCCATCCCTCTCACTTAAAAGAGATCTGTGGTAAAGGTTTCTAATTTGCCATTAAAGCAGAACAAACCCAAATTCCACCAGAACAGAACTATCAAGACACCATATCCCACAAATAAACATATCATCCTCACCTGCATAACTGAGCTCCATACTCACCCTGTTCTCAGTACATACCCATTAAATTGTACCTGAACTTGATTTAAATCACCTTGGATAAGGCAGCATGCTCATGTTTCCTCTGCAAAGGAATGAATAGTTCTTGCCATAAATAATAACTCTTATTCCTCAGTGGATTATTCGTTTGTGTAAAGATTACTCACTCACTCACAAAATAGTCAAATTAAGATGCAATTCCCCACCTAAGAGCACGATGAAGAGGGAGTGAGGCTGTAATCAGCCCCGCTGCCGTGGCAGTGGCTCAGATCCTGCTCACAGTGCCCACTGCAAAGTGCCACTTGCATGCCCTGGCTAGACTCTCCTGCCTCTTATCTGCCAGCAGAACTGCGTGTGCAGTCACTCCCTAACCCAGTTCTGTCAAAATGATCTTGTTAACTTAAACGCCTTTAATAGTAAGGTGTTTTTAAAACCAAATCATTTTGACAGAGCTGGGTTAGGCCATTGCTCATGCTATAATTCCACCAAGAGCAATTTTCATTTAAGAGGCTCTTACCCCCCCTCAGCCCCCAAAACATGCAAGCTACACATTTCAAATAATTGGTCTCCATTCGCATTCCTTCTCCACTGCAGTTTACTGTCCCTGCAGTTGTGCTATTTGCAATCAACGCTGTTAAACAGGCCAGTGAAATGTGGGTTAACAGAAACAATTTGCAACAAAATTGTGTTCCAAAAAGTCTTTTCCTTCAAGATTCTCACCCAGATCATTTCAGAACTAAAGAGCCCATCAACCATAGGACAGCAACAGGAAGTTTTGAGAACAACTGTGCTGACAAAAAGCGTATGAATTTTCACTGTGTGCTTCAGAGAGCAGAGAAATAGTTGAATCAACAAAACTGGAGGAAAACTTCTGGAGAAGAGGACAAACAAGCAATTAGGTACAGCAAACTACTTAAATAAATGTCTGATGGACTCCTGGTATCCAGCCATGGCAACCTGCCGTGGCTTTGTTCATTGATGCTGGCAGGTTTTAGGGGCAGAAACCTCTCCCACTCCCAGATGTGCTGGTCTGAGACCAGGCTCCATCAGGAGGGAACTCCTGTGACCCAGCACACCCCAGTGCCCTGGAGAGGGGCTGGACACAGCACAGAGCCAGCAGCCACACTCTGGGCCAGGCATGGCCCAGGCACTGCTGCAGACCATAATTACCCCGTGTAGCTGCACTGGATTTCACTGACTAACAGTGATTTTAAGGGACTGCTACGTCACCTGGAGTTAGCTGGAACACAGAAAAGCATTAAAGCATTATCCACACATCCTTTCCCTCGGCCACGCACCTGAAATTGCACAGGGAGGGAAATGAGATGGGAAATGTTACACGAACTCTGCTATTGCAGCAGGGCGAGGAATCCTTTGTGCTGTCAGAGGTTCCTGCCAATCCAAGTGCAAATCAATTGTCCGAGTTTATTTTGATGTACTACTTGTGGCAATTTGCTTATGTCTGCCTGGGAAATCAAAAGCAGATTCCCAAAGCATTATTTATTTCAGCAGCAATGGCAACAGGCACCACCTTTCTCCTGCATTTGTCTTAGGTGTTCTGCCCTGCCCACACACAGAGTAATTCAGTGAGCAAAGATAGGACACTCTATTTTTTTAAGCTTAGTCATGCTCTGCTGCTCCTTAAAGACTTCTGCATAGTTCTTTAAGTTATTAAGCGAGTTTCTGAGCTTGTGTCAAATGCTGAAGGACTGTTTTAGGCACAATGTTAGCCCCTGCATCAGCTATAGCTCAGAGAATCCATGCACTTGGAAAACATGGACATGTAGGGATACACACAGCTACAGAAATGCAACAGTTTCTTCAACATTTAGAGCTCAAATAATTACTGAAGGATTCATTCACATATCTAGGACATTATCATTACCAAAAGCAGGTTACTTCAGTTTTAGGGGTCTGTTTCAGAGGCAGAGAGAAGGAAGGTTTAGAAAAGTCTTTGTAAGATAAATTCCTCTTCTTCTTTCTTTGACTTTGGTGCTTTAACTGGGAAGCACCATAACTGGTGTTCTGGAGTGGAGATGAGGCTGCTACAGGATATAGGTCATTACACAGCCTCACTGAGGCTTTGGGAAAAAGAGACAATGACAACATCCCTCACACTGAAATACATCTCAATTAATATCATAACAAATTGTTTGTTATTATGTGACTGCTTAACATGACTTTATCATATCCACAAAGTCTGTTCTATGTGTCTACCTAAATTTTTATAATTTTTGACAAATATTTACTGTCAGCAAACCCTTTCTTGAAAAACCAAACCACAAAGGAGTATCTTGACCCTGTGATATCATGCTTATTGTTCAACTTCTCTTGGTATCAATAGAATTTCTTATTTTTGTTACTCTTCAATAGTAAAATCAATCTGGGCCAACTTTAAAGCTGCCATGGCTCAGACTTTTTGTATATAAAGCTGTCAGTCTTTCCAGAAGCAGCCACTACTTTATGGAACCAGAATGCTTTTAAAGAAACCCACCAAGGGTGTCGTCAGAACCTTCAGACTATTTTTACTCTTTATTATTCTTTGCACTGTGCAGTGCTCAGGACTTCCAGTGTTCTACACATGCCCAGGTACAGGACAAAGAGACAGCGTGTGCTCCACAGTTTGAAGCTGAAGGTGAAATTTCCTCCGTAATGAAATAAGTATTTACAATATTTTAAGGTCATTTTAGTTTTGGTTGGGTGTATGGATCTTTTCTTTGATTGGGTTGCAGGTTTTTTGGAGTGGATTTTTTTCTTTGTCACGACAGCTGATACCAAAGCAATAGGCATTAAATGGCAATACAGCTATTTTAGCTCTACAAAAGAGCAAAGGGTATTTGCAACCTTCCCTATCAACTTCCTATACTTAGGCAAAAAGAAAGGTTTGGGTTTCTGGGAGTCAGACACTCCACTGATGTGTGTCAGAAACACCATCTCATGATGCAGGTTCAAAACAGAGAGGAAAGACAAGACTTCCAGAGTGATCCAGAAACTTAAACAGAACAAAAATAGTTGCATCAGCACTGTTTCCATCCTATAGCAAAAGGAAGAAGTGATCTGAAGTAATTTTTATTCTCTCCCGTCCACTGATTAAAGCGATTTTGCTCTGACTAAAATAGAACTGCATTGCATAGGCTGAACAACCTCAGCCCGTGCCAGCCCCAGCTGTCACACCCTTGCTCCCTCCTCGGAAGGTGCCTTACAGAATGTGAGACCTCTATCACTCTGAAAGGAGAGAAGGGAGAAAAGGCAACTTGTGCTCAACATGAACCGAGCTCATAAAAAGGCAAACAGATTGGCCTGCGACTGAGAATTAGGTGTTAACCGTGCTCTGCCTGGGGCATTGTTTATCAGGAGACTTTCAGCAGCTGGGATGTGCTTATCCTGCGCTTCCTGAAAAAAAAATCTTTAAATATTAATGGAGGACATAAATATCTTGCTTTCTGGGCTTCTTTTTCAGTCTTTTTTTTTTTAAATATATAAATAGGTACAACAGAACTTTTGCTTTCATTAGTTTTGTTTCACGAATGTTGGGTATTCTCTACAGAAATAAACAGAACATAATAATGAAGGAAAAACCCACAAGTTTTCCTGACACGTACTCTGATTAAACTAAGATTATAAAATTATGACTGGACACCATGACTAAGTGAAAGCTACGTAAACTCTCCAGGCATATGCATCAACGTGTATGTGCATTAAAAATTCTTTAAAAAGGAAAAATCTGAATATATCTGGACCTTTCTAACTATACAGTATGACTGCAGTAAATCTCAAATCTCCTCTGCTGAGATATGTGAAATTAGAAGTGAAGGTTTCTAATTTGGCATCACTGAATTTGATGGCAGTTTTACCATCAATTTTAGATGAGTTGTTTGGAAAGAATTAGGGCTCTCCAATGTTAAACTTATTTCTTCTGGAGCAGCCAAGTTGAGATTTTGTGGGTTTTTTTTCTCCCCATTCATTTGTTTTAATCTAACTTTTGGAAACACACAAAAAAATAAAGGTCAGAGACCAGAACACAGAACTCAGTCTAAACTTCAGTGACATGAAGTTTTGGTGCTCTGTTACTTAAAGGGCAATCATGGCTCTTACATTTAATCCATAAGAGAGATTCACATCTGAAGGGTTGCAAAACTCAATTAGAGAATTGCACTCCCTCTTGAGGGCATGCACTCCATCTGCACTAGTATTGAGGGCTTGGAAATAACATGTGTGTATAAAAATATATGAGTTTTATATTTATATTTTTTATAAAACATAAATACATAAAATATGTGCATGTGATTCTGATCATCAGTGACTGCAAAGGAAATGAGTGTAAGTGGTTATGGGAGTTCTTCAAATGAGGCTGAGCTTTGGTTCCTTGGGAAAAAGCCACTTTGGGTGAACACACACCAAACCAGAAAGCTGAAACTGAACTAGGGACTGTTTCATGTTTTGAACTCCCACATCTGTTGCAAAGACCTGATCAAGACACTGAGAAACGTCTTTGTGAGCTTGTGTAGGGCTTGGGCAGCGTGGGAGCTTCCCCCATGGGAGATTTCCCTTCTTGGATCTGGGACTGGGAGACATTGCTAATCTCAAATCTGAGCCAGGGTGCTCATCATTCTCTATTTCAAATGATTTCCACAAGACACATCATGATCAACACCTTGGAAAATCAATTCTATGAGTGCTATCACTGCAACCAGCCCATGGATAAAGGCTGCTCTCATGGCTAAGGCAGGTGGAAATCAGATTTTATAGCATCTGACTCCAGCTAAAAGACTGTTGGTGACCGAACTGGTTCACAGATATTTTTTTTTCTTTTCAGCTTGCACTTACTACTCCAGGTACCATCAGTACCCAATGTATTTTGGGAACAAAATTTTATTAATGTAGTTGAAATGCCACCGAGTTGATATAATTTACATGGTTGACAAAATGAGAAACATGCTGTAGAGATTCTAGAACAAAGAAGGGAATTTTATTCTAGAACAAAATAAATGTGCGTCTATATATATATAGACACACATTTGAAATCTCAAACTGGACTTTATTTTGTTCTCTGTCTGTCTACTGCTCAAATAGTTATGTTCCGAAAGCTCTGAAGTGAGCCACCTTTTCTATGGCAACAACACTAAGAAAAATGTTGAGTTTCCATGATCTAATTTAATTCTATTGATGTGATCTTATGGTAGCAATGATGCTTAAAATGTTTCAAGCACAAACTGCCATAGCATTTGCCTCCCACTGAAAGGATTTAGGTTTTATTATTTTATACTCATAGATGAGAGACTTATGATACCACTTTAGTGTATACTGTAAGCATACAATTGTATTGACAGTAGGTCAGGCTTTAATAATATCAAAATGGAAAAGGAATACTGCTGAGACATGGGGTATCTGATGGGTATGGGGGATTTATAAAAATACCTGCATGAGCTTTCTCTTACAGAACATGCACAATCATCACTTAGAAATACACAGCTCCGAGAAATTACAGGACATGCTCACATTCCTTCTTGTTCATAATCTCAGAGGTCAGTATTTCTCTCCCTTAAAAGTCCCTCAAGTTTTGGAAATTACATGATCTGTGCGTACAAAGAGTCAAGTGGGTGGGTTCCAGGCCCCTATTTTCAATAAATGTCTGAAAAAGTCCCAGCTAAAGTCTGTGGGAATGGTCTTCCTAAAGGAAGATTTTAAAAGATGAAATCTGCAACTGCATGAGAGGAAATAGAAAGAAAATCCAAGACGTGCTTCAAGGACTAACAGACCTAAATCTATGTCCATGGCTGATTGTGAGTTCTCACTTGAAATGTTCTACATCCTGAAGAAGGAAGAAGGATATTTTTTTTCAGAGAAGACAATGCATCATACTTTAACAGTGGTGCAAATAAAGTGCCCAGGGATCGATTAAATTGATTAGATAAAGGTGCAATGTTATTGGAAAAATCCAGAAGATCACAAATGACAAAAATTCAAATGATTACAAATTCACAGAAGAGTGAATTTAAATCTGATTGTGGGACTACTTCCCCCTTTACAACTCTGTTTTGGACCTCAGTAGCGGGAGCTGACGGGAGTGACTAAAGAACATTGAAAAAGCACTGAGTGACTCCACTTATGGAGGATTCTACCTCACCCCACAGCGATGAAAACTTCTTTCATTTTTAACAAAAGGCATAAAAGGAGTAGCTGTCACATACAGCCATGCTTCTTATTAAATCCAGTTGCATTTGTTAAGCAGGCACATGGAGTGTTATTGATTTTTTAATATCGAAGAAAATGTCCAAAGTTGGTTTCTTGGCTAGGAGCCTGCCCAGTTAACAAACTGCTCACCTGGATAATTTAAGAACCAACTTACACGAAATGCTTCAATCTCCAAGGACACTGAAGGCCCTCAGCTTACAAGTAAGCATAGAAATCAAAGTCCTCCATAGCCAGGATGCAAGTTTGGAAAAAGGAAGGGAGTTAATAAATAGCTTCGAGGAAGCTAGCAGAAAGCTGTGCTCGTTCTGTAAGCAGTGAGGTGGAACAATAAGGCTTAAAGGATGAAAATATCGCATAATAACCATTTCCGAAGGTTCTTCTGTCACATCCATACAATTAGGCTGGGAGGTAACACCACAGAGAGCTTTTGGGTTCTCATGTTAGCACATTTTATGGGTGTGAAATATGCCAAATACTAACTTCTTCTAGAGGATTCACCATTTTATTTAAGGTGGCTAAAATGTACCCGAGGGTAATTTTCCAGTCCTCTGAATTTATTCATTATTTACTTATATTTACTGACAAGCCAATTGTGAAGTCTGTACTTGTTCACAGCAGTCTGGCATTGAACACAGAGGAGGAATACCATTCATACAAGAGCACTGCGTATTTCTCCTTATCCTTGTTGAGGAGAAACTCTTGAAGAATTTCCAAAAGTATACGTGTGAAGTTAAGAGGATTGTTTATCTATAGCTTTGGGAGTTATCAGCTCTATTCTTTAATTGAAACTGAAGTGAGCAGCTGTTAACTTCCCTTCCATTAAGCGCTAACTCGTCACATTGGAAACAATAAACAGTGAACGCTATTCGAGTTGTTGCAATCAGCGCCTCCCAAAAACACCTGTCTGCGATACCCAGCGCCACAACGGGCGAGCCGTTTATGTGATCAAGTTGGCTGCTTAGAGGTGTCAGCCTTTATAAAAGTTGCATGAGTGTTTCTTCTCCTTTCAGAGAGAAGAGCCAGACTCGTTTGCATGAAGCAGAGTGTGTGTGTGTTTGTGCCTGTCTGAAAGGGAGGAGAGCGAGGGTACAGTTTGATACCTGTTGGCAACGCCAGCAGGTTTGTGCAGCGCCGTTAAACGCCAGGTTGGATTGATTCCACTCTATTTAGTCTGCTACTGAAAGCAAACTGTTTGAATTGAGACAAATTCAAGACATGACCGAACGGCGACGAACCGCAAAGGAATTCCTGCCTGTGTTAAGTAGTGTCACCTTCATGGCGGTAGGCAGAGTCTAAATAAGGATTTGAATTAATCTCTTTTATATTACCCACCTAGAAACTGCTACAGGCTTCTGTGCTGGAGCCTTGCAGTGCCTCCCAGGCAAGCCCGGCGCTGCTGCTGCCGAGCAGGGATGCTGTCTGGCGGCTCGGGGCTCCCGGCTGGGATGCTGCTACCCAGCAGATACTGGAGCCAAGCAGAACAGAGGGATGTGTCCCTCCTCTGCCTTCCTCAAAGAGAAGATGAAGCGTTTAGTGGAACAGCAGCTTCAGGGGGCCACAGGCTCCTGCGTTTCTGCTCTGGGAGCCTTGGCAGCGAGGCAGCAAACGAGCGGCTGGGGCTGAGGGGCTTTCTCCCTCTCCCAAGTTTCAGCTGGGTGCATCCTCTGTTTAGTCAGCCAAAGGATGGGAAGGAAAACAACTTGTGGGACAGGGATGACTCCTGGCTAGTTATGGCTACAGATTCATCACCATCGCAGCTTTTAAGAAGAAGAGCAGCATTTCTGGGATGCTTTCCTCTCCCAAAGTAGGAAAGGAAGCTATGAAGCCATTCCTATTTATTTACTTAGGGGGTGCGAAGCTTTGGGGAGAGGGAAGGTGATGATAAATCGGGGGATTTCCCCCCCTCAAGGTTCTTCCAGCCTCCTCCTCCCTCATTTACATATCTGGCTGGTGGGTGATTTTTATTCTCAGCACGAAAACTGCAATCTATTTCAATGCATGAATGCAGCCCTGCATCTATTCAACACAGTGAAATAGCCCAGAGACTTATTGTACTAAATAAGAAAACAAGGAGAAAAACGGGTTCGCCAGCCTTAGAGGCAACCCTCTGTGATCCAAAGTGCTCCTGAGCCTTTAAAGGAGGGTTGTGGAACGGAAGGAAAAATAAACCTCCCAAAAAAAACACCAACAAGCGGGAAGACAAATACAATTACCACCACTTCTTCTCCCGAGAGAATAATGATAATAATAATAATAATAAAATGCTAATAAGCATCCCACAACATTTTCATTGCCGGCAATTTGAAAACACCCGACTTAATGAAGCACCCCAGTTCAGCCTAATACCGCACCTATGGTCGAGGAAGGCGCTCGCCCAGCGCACCTTGCACGCACACAGAGCCCAAGTCAGCCAGAAACCCACAGAGCGAGAGCCCTCTGCCAGCCAGCCACAAATTGTCTGAATAAAATGAATACTCACTCTTTCAAGGAGCAAGGGAGCCGCTCGCCCACAGCCACTTCACGCACGGATTGAAAGGGTGAGGTAAAAAACATCAGCCAGTCCCTGGGAACAGGCAGGGTTCTCCAGATTTTCTTCTCATGCTTTCCGAGGCTGCCGATGCTGGCGGAGCCGCTGGTTGCTGGGCTTCCCGGGTCTCTGTGCCTGCATGCTGGAGCGCAGTTAATAATTTCTCCCTTCGCACAAGCCAGCGGCAGCCGCACGTCTCCAGGAAAGCAGGGATATTCCAAATAAATCCGCTAATTCCGGGGCTGAGCGCGCTATCGTGCCTGCCTGCCTGCCAAACGTAACTGTGAAGCGATGTGGAAAAGTGAGCCGGGAGCCTCCCCTGACAGCTCTTATTGGGCTGATCTCGGAGGCAGGTCTAGCGCTGGGAAATTCGTGTAAGCACTTTGGGGTGGTGGTTTTCCCCCTCCCTCCGCTGCCCGCCTTCCCCCCGGCAGGCACACAACTTTTCCAGGGGCGGCGGCGCCGCTCGCTCCCCGCGGCCGTGCCGGGTACCCGGGCATCCAACTCCGCGCCGGGGCATCTCCTCCGGCCGCCCGGGAGCGACGGGGGAGGGAGAGCCGCTCGTCTCCGTGCGACAGCGCTGCGGGCGGGCGCCCCGGGGACAGGGAGGGCATCCTTTAAATCGCTTTTCCCAAGACGCCCCGGGGAGCTGCAGGCGGTTCAAGGCTCTCCGCAGCCTCGGGCGCTGCGCGGAGCAGCCTCAGGGCAGCGCCAGCCGAGCTCCGCGCAGCGGGAGCTGGATGAAGGCAGCACCGCGCAGTAAGTCCTTGACCCTCGCCCCGTTCCCGAATCCTCTTTGTGACCAGCGGAGCCGGGATCCTGCACAGCCCCGGCTGCCGGAGCGCCGGAAGCAGGCTCATGGAGCGCAGCACTGGGCATCCTCACCCGCCTCTGGCTTTACAGAGCTGGACGGGGCTCGTCCCATCCGAGGCAGACAAACACCACGGCCAGCACCCTGCGAGGGACAGGCCACTGGCGTCCCCTGCCCACCTTCCTCATCCATTGAGCTTTTCTCCTTTTCATGTTGCGTGGATTATCTGTTGGCAGATTAGATGTATTATTTTCAATAATACATCATAGCTCTGAATCTTCCCCAGGTTTGATGTTTGCCGAAAGGGAAGGGGTAAGAGCACGAGGTGTAGATGTGGTCAGGTACAGGCAGGAACTCTTAAAATGGAGGACTAGTTCCACACTGAGCTACTGCTGTTGGGGAAGCTTAATTGCACTCCATTCCATCCTCCTTCTCCAGCTCTCCTTGACCTGTAGGATGTTGTGGTTGAAATGAACATGCTGTGTGGTTCTATAGTACATTGCTGGTTCATTGCTCAACTTTATTTTTAAAGGGCTGGTCATCTGAACCTCATTCAGAGCACCTGAAGGCCTCTCCACCTTAAGCAAAAGGTAAGATGACTACTTTGTTGGAGATCTACCTAGGATTGCAGAAAGTGGACCCTAATATTCCTCTATCTAGTAAGAATTCTGTATAATTTAGTTCTATGATGGTTAATCTCGTTTTCCATGTGATCCTATGAGTGCATGCACACGTGTAAGACCGTGCACGAGACACTCCATGTGTAGCTCTTACTGCTCTACTTTATCTTAGCTAAATGCAAGCTATTGCAGATAACAGGTGCATTTCTTGCACAAATCCTCCTTCTGAAAAGTCTCAAACTCATGGGAATGTAGCGAAATGCACCCAGAATGTGCCATTTTTCAAGGTCAACAAAGAAACATCCAACTACCTCTTTGCTTCCCTGAGCCCAAGCGTTTACTTGCCAAGCTGTGAGCCTGGGAGGATTCCTTGGAGGAGGATGGATATAAAAATACACAATACTTGGAGCAGGCAGAGAGCCTTGAGGGAAATACAAAACACTTGGCAGTGCAATAGATAAGATCAGAAATGTGGCTTTCTTTTACCTGGGGTTCTGCTGAGGCAAAGGGTATTTTTCTCCCCCATCCTTCCACCAACTGAACAACACAGTGAAAACACAGATCTTGTCACAAGGAAAGCATGAGGATGCTAATCTCATCAATCAATTAATGCCAGTCTTCAAACTTTTTTAAGGTTTCAGTAAGAGTGGTTGCACACCTGGTTTTAATTTCTATTAAAAAACACCTGATGGAAGGAACCAAGAATAAAAGTTCTTCCTAATAAGATCCCTCGTGTCCCGGCTTTAAACAGGCAGCACAGCTGTGTGTGGGAAGAAAGCTAATGGTAGAGGTTGTACCTCCAAGTGCAGCTTAAAAGTTTAGTTTTTTGTTTTGATTCCAACCTTTGACTCGTGCCATTTGTTCTACGTGACCTTTCTTGCAATTGGAAATTACCAGGGCAAAAGCTGTGCTCTTTCATCCTCAGGTTGTAGGAGAGGATGGTAAGTGTCTTGTTAAAATGGATTATGCCATCCATGGATTCCCCTGCTGGAAAGCCTTTCAGATGATGGAGTAAATCTTGACAGGAAGAAGTGTATGGATTAAAATTAATGTAAAAATAAGCTTGGAAAAGCAAAGAAACATTTGCAACTTTCAGCATCCTATCCAGATGAAATGATTTAGTGATATTTATCATAGTGAGATATATATACACACACTATTGCATAACAATGATGAATATGCTGGCTAGAAATTATTTCCTCTTAAATAAATATTACAAGGAAGATTATTCCTCTATCTTCTAAATGGCCATTTCATTTTTTAAGCAAAAAGCAGCTCTTACTCCAATTGCAATGGGATGAAGATTTTTAGTTTAATAAATGTACTGAAGAAGGAAGTCATCTGAAAAATGCATGTGATTGAATGCATCCTAGATCAAACTGGAAAGCAATTTTTGGTATTAAATTTTGGGATCAGGAAAAAAAACCCCAACAAAACAGAATATTTACAAAATGTATTGGTTTGTGCTATGGGTTGGTTGTTGGTTTTGTTATTTTGGGGTTATTTTTGATCTTGTTTTTATGGTATGTTTTGGTTACTTTTTTTTTTGTTTAGTTGGGGTTTTTTGGGTTTTTGTTTGTGTGCTTGTTTTTTCTCTTAGGTGGGTTTTAGTTTCTTGAGGTTGTTTTTGTTTGATTTTTTTGACTCGTTGTGATGGAGAACTGGAAGAAAAAAATAACCTCTGCTTGGAAGAGAACCAGGAGATTTTCTTCCATATTGCTTTGCTTTTATGAATAAGAAGGATTAAAACCCCAGTGTGACTTCCCACGCATATACAGACAGGAAATATCTATCACCTACACCACGTGACATAATGGAATTCCACCATCTTTTCTCACTTTCATGTTTTTGCGGAAACAATTGTTGATTATCATCTAATTCTTTGTTCCTCAGCAGTGCAAGCAATTGTTTCCTGAAGACAGAGAGTTTAGACCTTTCTTCTTAAAAAATATTCAATAGAAGTGGCTGGAAATGAGCTCTTCAGGGGCAGCTCAGTCACAGCACAGCCTTGCCAGGGCCGATGCTGGAGTCAGTGTTCGGGGTCATCTCATTTAAATAACAATGCCAAAGTCAGGGCTTGAGAGGGGAAAAGAAACCACCATGCTAATTCCTCATATTCACGTTTTATTCCATCAGATCACCTACCACTGAGATTTTTCCCTCAAAGCATCAGTAGCTGATTTCAGTTTTTAATATGTAAAATAGAGCCTGATCCAAAATTACATGCAATTAATGAGTCCAGAGTGAATTGCTTGATCAAGATAAATGACTTTACTGCAAGCTACTTTTGCTTACAGGGATTGCCACTAAAATGCCACTTCAAAGTAATAAGAAATTAATAGCTGATTTGAAAGTTACTAAAGCAAGTTTATGGACTAGTGGTGTCACCTGCCATTGTTCCATTAAAGCTTTAAACACATTAAATGCTGTTTTCTTAGGCAATACCCACTCTACATCATTGGCACCTTTTGCTCAAATTATGTGAGGGATTATTCCTTAATTTAGCTTGTCTTGCATGTTAGAATTAACATTCCATAAAATAAGAAGAAACAAGAAGGTTTATCTTAAGTCCAGAACATTTCTGAATAAAATATGCACTTTTATCAGCTCCCTGTGCCAGCACAGAGACATAATTACCTTTACAACATGTTCTTATCACTGTCTTGCAACCTTTAAAACCTGCTTGTATACAGTTATCACAAATTGGTTATCAGGAAAAATAATGATCTCCTGTGTTTGGGAAGTCACTGAAGACATCTGTAACTCGAAAAAATAAAATCCATTATATAATGCTTACAAGTGATCCTATAGATTAAAACAAGGGAAATGATATGAGCAGCCTGTGAGATAAAGGTACAGGGTTGGGGTTGGTTTGGTTTCAATTTTTTTCCCTCTGAAAGAAATTTCTGTTTAGATTTTAAAAGACAAGGCTAGAAACTCTGAGAGACGTGAGGGATTTGCAAAGGAATGCCAGATTCCTTCAGAGATCACACATGGTTAAAATTCAATATCCAGCACTGGAACAGAAAGCTTGGAAAGCCCCACTGAAGAAAGAGCAGCAGCAGCCATAAGTTGACAGAAGTGATTCTCAACCACCCAAAAATCCTTCCTTGAGAGTCTGGCCTTCTGAGAAAGGCATCCAATCCAACTCCATTCCCTTGTTACTTGTGATGTGAGAAGAAATAGATGCACCGATTTTGATGTTACCTTTGCTTTGACTGGACAAACACATTCCTATAACCATTCAAATTCCTCCTCCAGCCCAAGGAAAAGTCTGTCCTGTCAGACAGAAACAAAGGTTTAACCCAACAGCAGCCCTGGGCTTGTGGGCCCTTAGCACAGCCTTTCCCATCCCCAAACACTCTGTTTAGCACTATAAAACACAACTAGCTCTGAGCCGCCTCCACTCTCCAGAGATTATAAAATATAAACCCCCCAACCACTAATTTGTGTACCTTTTGCACCAATGATATTGTGGAGTGCATAAAAATAGCAATACATTATCAGGTCTTATTATTCCTCAGGCACTGTTTGCAATTTTGACTAGTTGCTGTCAGGTTGGCTATTAGAAAAACAATTATTCCTTTTATACATCAAACACTAGGAGGAAGGCAAAAGAAAATTATATCCAGCAAGGCATTCAACCTTTTTTTTTTTTTTCGTACATTAATGTACAGAAGGACACAAGTTTCACAGGATGCAATTTGGGAAGTTAATTTTTTGCAGTGTTTTCACTCTACCTAGTGAGCATCAGGAGCTGGATCGGTCGCAGGAGCTGTGCAAATATTGTTTGCTCTACCTCAAGTGCCCTCTAGTGTGCAGTAATTAAGCAGGTTAAAATATTTTTTTTTCCCTTTTTTTTCCCTAACAGCTACTTTTCTAAATCCCAAACTAATATGTAACACTGCTTTTCTTCCAGAGGAAAGAGAAATTCAGTGTTCATTGCATTAATTGCGTGGCTATAAATGAATTATCTCCCCTGTGCAAAACCAAATCACCCCCGTTGCTGTCAGATTTTTATTCTCAGAGGTATAAGTTAAATAAAGCTCAATAACTCTTTTGGGCATTGTGCAAATGTCAAAGTACAAACAGTTTTTTGGTGCTATCAGAACCCAAACAACAGCCTTCTCTCTGCAAAAGGAAATTACCATATTCATCAACAAAACATGACCCTAGAACAAGATTAACAACAAACCCCCTAATTATGCTTCTAGAGGCTTTTAAAAGTACTTTTTGTCCACAGTTTAGAAAGCAGGCACTTCAACATGGACAGAAATAAAATAATACTGGGGCACACATGTAACGAGTTCTGTGTGCTCGCATCTGTCCTGTAATGCCCATGTTCTCCCTCAAAATTCCAGCATCACTTGGCTGGACAAATCCGGTCCTATCTGTCAGCGAGAACAAGCTCTGTGCAGCAGCTGCCTGACACCAAAGAACAGGGAGAGGAGAAGTGAGAGGACATTGGGAGGTAAAAGTGTGGAGAGGTAAAATTACCAGCTGCAGCTCCAAGAGCAAAGAATTAAAAACTATCAGTGTACCTGCAAGAGGGAGTTTAACTTATTCATAAGTTTAAATAATAACTTTAATTAGGTTTAACTTATTTAATCTTATTTCTAAGGGCTCCCCTGCATTTAAAAAGCAGATTTACCACTTGAGTTTGCCACATAACTTTCTCCACTGCACAAAGGAGTTTGTTTTGGGGAGAACCATTGAAGAGTTTTTCCCCACTCCTCATTTCACTGTGGCCTGACCTCAAAGCCAAGTATTCACTTTCAGGCAGGATTTACCACAAAATTCCAAGATAATAGCAAGCTTAAGCATACTCTAAACAAAACAGATTTTTAATGGACTTCTGAAAGCTGAGGTAAGAGGGATGGGTGGATCTCAGGAGAGATGAAATGGTTGCCTATAACAGGGATATGCTACACAAGGTGAGAGAATTGAATTTTTTATGAGTTGTAAAATCAGTAGGACTTCCTATAAGTGGAAAGAGTCATCATCCCTATCTCTGAGCTGGGCTGTGGTGGCAGAGTTGTGGTTTCCAAGTGAGGTGCTGAGAGAAGTGCTCAGGATTGTTTCCCGTTTGCCAGCTTGGACTCTTTCTTCCCTGCTTAGCAGCTTGGCTTTGCTGAAGGGTAATTTTTGTACCTTGAGTGCTCCCCATGCATTCTGCAGAGAACACACAGTTCTGGTGCAGTTTAATATCTGTAGGAGGCAAACAGGACAGAGCTAAGCACCACACTGCCAATACATGGTTTTCTAACACATAATGCCCTATTTTAACCTATTTTAACAGCCACGCTGCACCCAGGTACTGTGGTAGCAGTAACACAACAACAAGAGTTATTCCAGAAACAATGCTGGAATAGATGCTCTCATGATTTAGAACAAGTACAGAGCTCAAGTACATCAAGGTTAGACAGGTGTTGGCAGGGATCTGGGCAAATAAACTGCCTTCATTTCCAGCAGATTTGAGTAAACTTCCCCAGGTGTGTTCAGCCCTCACCATTGCAGGGATAAGAGTGACCTGCTCTCACAGCAGCAGCAAATACACCTGCTCTGGGTGTCAGGAGAACAGCAGGAAAGGCAAAAGCCAGACAGCAGCAAGAGCAGCTTTTTGCTGCAAAATGGATACCTTAAAAATGGACAGCATTCTGCCACCTCTGTCCTGGAGATAATAAATCCCTTAAGTTTAGCTCAGCTCTTCATGAAGCGCCTTCCTTATCTGGAGGAGAAACAGCAGATCTTAGGTCCGTGTGAGGTGACAATTACAGCAGGTGAGCAATCCAGAGGGAGCCATGGTTACTAATAGAAGGGAAAGTAGCACAAGCCCCAGGTTTCAGCATGTGCCACCTGAAGAAACTCCCTGAAAGGTACTTTTGCACACCTCATAACCCAAATCTAATAGCAGCACAAGCTGAAATTAGGCTGCTAGCTCAAATGGTATTTGTTTTTCCATTCTGAATGCAGTGACAGATAAGGAGTATATGCTTATTTCAAAGTACTTTTCTCCAGAGGGTTCCGATTTGTTTCTGTATTTAATTAAGAAGGTAAGTCAACATATTGCCCATAAAGTGATTTTTTCAGCAGCTAGTGACATTGCAGTTTGGCAGACTGAGCTTAAAAAAAAAATCATAATGCTGTGGTAAAATAAAACAACCATTTCCCCTAAAAATATTTCTGGTGCATATGTAAGAAATACTGCTAATGAAGGAGAATATCAATCACTTAAATCCACAGGACTCAATTCTGGAGGACTTTCCTTCTTCAGTAAGGAGCTAAAAAGGCACAGCATATAGAGGGAGCACCATTTTACCCAAAACAACTGGTTTTAAGGCCAGTAATTTAATGAAGCAAGTAAATACCTCCTGAAATGTATTCTAAATTCATTTACCACCATTCATAGGTGTTTTTTATTGTCAAATGCAGTAAAATCAAGTGAATAAGTATGTGAGACTGAGATGATGCAAATAATGTCCCCCAGAGGAGACAGCATGAAAATGATGTGACTGACCCTCAGCTTGTTGATCCTCAGATTCTTTGCAAGCCTTTAAAAGTAAAGAGAGAGTAGTAGAAGGTGTGTTTTCCATGGATAACTCCAGTCAAAGAAGCCAACTCTGGAATAACTGGAGGAATAGCAGGGCCTGACTCACTTCTGTGCTAATTTCACTAATTCCAGCTTAACACCGGAGTAACACTGTGGTAAAAGATGACCTATATTTTTATTTAAATTAAAATCTCTAATATTCATCAAATATTCATAAGAATATATAACAAATAATTGTGGCAAACATTGCATAATAAAGATGAAAGGAAAATTAACCTTGTGAATTTTTAAACTGAAGAATAAAGACCATTACATTAATAAGACTTAATTATTTCATTAAATATTTAAAATTATGTCCTCTAATAAATGTTTTTATTTAACATATTTCTTTTTTATGTATTACATTAGTAAAATGCCTTTAAGATATGGGAAAAAAATGGAAGGGCTTTTTGGGTTTTTTTAATAGCCATGCAAATACAGAAAAAGTGAGAAAGGAGCCATGTTACCTCTTCAACTCAAGATCAGCTCTCAGGAGAGAACAATCTGTACTTCCACAAGCCTCAGCTCCTGGATGGGCTGATGAGGGGCTGTGTCTTTGTTACTCGTTTTTCTTCAATTATTCTCTTCTTCTTTAGGCCTAGCTTGGCTCTCTCTGTGCTGATGAACTGAGTTAAGCCAGCACAGATAAACCTTGTCTCTGTCCATGTTTGTAGCATTCCATTGAGCATCGCACCCATCACTGACAGCACAGGGGGGTGAAAGCAGCACTTGGGGACTCCCAGGGAGTCCTCAGTGTGTTAGTTTAAAACAGTCTAGTTTTTCTAGTGGGCACAGGAAGCCACAGGAGCAGGTTCTGAAAGATGAAACCACTCAAAGCTTCTACCATGTCCGGCACAGAGCCAGTCACTGAAGGCTCTGACGATAGGCCGGTTGCTAGCCCGATTAGAGAAGTTTGGATGACACATTTAAGTGGGGAAAAGAACTGTGGGCATTCTTTTTTTTTCTTCCAAGGGGTGGCAAGGTGGCCGCTGGGGCCATCCTGGCAGGGCCAGGGTGGGGTCGCTACCGGCCTCACTCCATCCACGGGCTGTGGCCTAGACCACAAGGCTTGAACTCCCTCTTCAAAGGTCTTTTCAGCTTTCCCTTACGGTACTTGTTGGCTGTCGGTCTCGTGCCGGTATTTAGCCTTAGATGGAATTTACCACCTGCTTTGGGCTGCATTTCCAAGCAACCCGACTCCAAGAAGCCCCGGGCCTGGCGCATCGGGGCTGTCCCTGTGGTGCTGGTGGTGACCACACAGCCAGAGATGAAAACATGACAAACAATTCTCCAGCACGGAGCACAGATGAGATCAACCTTTTCAGCACTGCAAAGCTCTGTAAGAACTTTTCAATTGGTAGAACTTGAGAACAATAATATCTACGGACAACAATTTTCTTCCGAGTCAGAGAAAAAGAAAAAGTGAAGACACGTGAGGAGAACCAACATGGTGGCACCGAGGTCAGTGAAAAGAAGGAGAGGGAGGAGGTGCCCCAGTCGTCGGAGCTGATTTTTTTTCTATAAGCTGTGGTGAGGACTATGATACAACAAACTGTTTCCCTATAATTCATGAAGTGCATGGGAGTGCAGAGATCCACTCGCAGCCCACAAGGAACAGTGCTCATGCTGGAGTGAGGGGCTGCTGAAAAGCCGTAATCTAGTGAGGAACTCAAACAGAGAGAGATGACCCCTGCTTCTAGAGATAGAGAAAGAGAGCCCTTGCTTCCAAACTAGAACAGCTCATCCTTAAAAGACTAAACCCCATGAACTAAAATGACCCATGCTACGCAGTTTTGGGAAGAGTGCTTGGCCCGTGGGAGGGACTCACATTACAGCAGGTCGGGTGGGACTGCTATTCGTGAAAATTAAGACCATGCTAAGAAATTGACAGAAAACTATCTCCCACAGAAAGGATCCCACAGCACAGCAAAAGAAAGAAATTCCTTTCCCTAAGCATACTGAAGAAAGATTTTTAGGAAGTGAAAGACTGACCAAAACCCCATGTTTTGTCTCCTTGCATGGTCGGTGAGAAAGAGGGAGGGGCTGGGAAGAAAATAAGTGTTCTAAAGGTTTATTTTAGTTCTCATTGTCCTTTTTACTTTTAATTCTGTTAATAATAAATTTTCTTTATATGGTTTAAGTTTTGAACCTGTTTTGCCTTAGAGTGTTTTTTTCCCCTAATCCTTATCTCAACTCATGAACCCTTTGTTATGATTCTTGTGGGTGCCTGGTGCTTTTAGCCAGCGCCAAACCCATGACACTCAGGAAATACACACCTTGCAAATGACAGAAAGGGTCAATTTGATAGCAAAGGATTGGGGGATGCACACTTTTCAAGGGGTAGAACCCCACATTATCTCTCTGGAGATGTCACAGATTCTTTTCTCAACATTTATTCTTCTCACCTTGTTCTCCTTAGATTTTTCTAATTATTCTACAAACAGCAGAAGAGTTGGAACAAAAAGCTTCTGAATCAACCCAAATCCAGCCCACAGCGTTGCACTCCTACCAGAAAGAAGTTTCTTTTCCTAGCACACCTCCAAAACTTTTAATGTTTCCCTCCAGTTATGGCACTTCAAAGCAGCATTTCTGTCTCCTCAGTGTGCTCCAGTCACCCTTTCTGCCTTGGCTGTGCACACAAACCCCACAGCCAGGTAGTCTGCCCATCTCAGCTTTCCCCTGAAAACCCAGGTTTTACATGCACTGGCAGAAACACTGATTAAAATCAAATGGCAAACAGTGACAAATCAAATCTAACTCATCAGCATTGCAGATTTATCAGACGCTACAGTTTAATGATGCTTTAGTGGAGATTCTCTTCATTTGCAAGCACACAAAATTCTGAGGTCCTCTCTGCTTAGTTATTGTGCTTTTCCAGTTAAACCATTCTTTCTGTTTACCACAGTAATACTTATTCTGATCTAATTCCCACAAGGTCTTGTTTATTTCTGTAATATTCTTCTGACTTCTGTAGATTGTGTGTTTTGTTGCTATGATTGTCTTCCTGCTGTCCCTCAGCATTTCCCACTCCTCTATCCATCATCACCCGCCCTGTAATTACAGAAATGTTATTTTTTGGTAGACAGATGCATAGGGTTGCTGGCATGAGTACTGCCATTATGCAGTCCAAACACTGTGCAGAATATTAAAGAATCATACGAATCAAATCTTAGTGAAAGAACAATCTTGTGAATTATCAAAAAGCTTGAACTAAGTCTAGTTTGCTTGTTTACACATGGGATAACTCACCTCAAACTAGATAAAATTTATTTACATATGGCACCTAGGACTGCACAGGAGATAGAGTCTTCTAATTAACGCTCCTGATGCTGCAAACATAAACAGGGATAAACACATATTCCATTATGTGTAGCTGCCACTCACATTGCCACAGTATCCTTTTCTTTTCAGTGCACAAGTAAAACAATGCTACAAAGCAAACAAGCACCGAGCTTTCACTTCTGTACCCACCTAATAATGTCATACCTTATTTCCAGGAGATTGTTTATCTGGAAAAGTTACCCAAAAACAAACAAACCAAAAAAAAGCCGTGTCATATCCTATCACTTCACTTAACTAAGGCTCAAGAGGCTGTAGAAACAACATGAGAGCTTCCACTAGTGTTATGTTTTACTGTGCTTTAAAGTTGCCACAAATAAGGCATCTGTTTCTGCCTGGCAAGGTACAGAATAGTGAAGAGTGACACTGTGCTCTCAAATAAAAAGCTTAATCTGCAGAACAAATGAGGAATAAAATACATACTGTGGGTCCAAATGGCTCACCACTGAAACACAGAGTAAAGCTGTCTGCCTCGGCACAGGCACAGCCCAGAAGGTGAAGGGAATGTAGAAAATTCCCTGGCAACCACTTCCAGCTGTGTGCCCAACCAAGATTCCACCTGGGCGTGTTTCAGGGATCTACCACAGCACGTGCTGAAAGGCCCCCTGCCTTGTCCTCTGTGTTTTTGGAAAGATAGGGAATATGTGAGGATGCTGCCAGCAGAGACAGGAGGGCTGGAGCCCCCCAGCTAAGGAAGGTTTTCCATGGCAATTCTGCCTTTCCTGTTCACTTCATGGTGAGTGGGTGACTCCCAGCATCATTCCCAGGCTCTGTCCTCCCAAGCACTCACCTCCAAACCATACCCATGTGCCCACAGGGTTCAGTGGGAGGTTTGCCAACCTTCCTTCTGAAAAGTCAGTGCCTGCTGTCACCGGGACTAAGACAGGGTTTATCATTTCCTTTATAGCTGAGCCCAGACATGCTGGGCCAGGTGTAGGGCCTTCACACAAAGCTCTCTGAAAGTGCCTTCACACAGACTTCAAGACTCCACACCACAGTTCACTGCACACCCTTACCCTCAGTCGTCTCATACATAATTTAAATGTTTAATGCAAAGTAAAGCTAATGTTAACAATACATATTTTCGAAGACTGACAGTATAATGCTTTATTTCCTAAAGGAATAATGGGAGTGATCCATAAGCAAATACAAAGCCAAGTAACACTGCCTGAACAGACATAATTTGTACTCATCCTTGAGAAACCTTAGAGTGCATGCATCCCTTCCTCCTTCCCAGCTAGGCAAGGTGGGATTGACTGTGGCTTTCTTTCAGATGAGGCATGAAAAGCCGCAGTGCACTTTGTTCTGCATTGGTATTAATGATACCTTTAGAAGTGGGATGTCTTTGATATCTATTATGTGCTGCTGACTGATGGCTCTTTCTAGCCTGGAAAGGTACCTTGTCTTAGCAGCTTTGTGTGGTCTGAGAGTGAAGCCACAAGAATATTCTGAAGTTGAAGAATTTTAAATTAATATAAAGTATCGTATCATTAAAGCTGAGATAGTAATACCCTTCTAAATTCCCCCTAAAACTTTCTTTGTCTGTTCAGGAAATTATTAGATATTATCCTACCTTGGTTCTGGATATTCTTTATTGCTGTTCATTCTCAGAGGCAGTGGATGAGAATCCCCACCAGCAAGAGCAGGGACAGCAGAATCACTCTCTGTGCACAATCTCTTGCTGCAAGGCCCCCTCCACTTCTTCTATAATAAAACACTCAGAAGCAGCAATTCTGGTAATTGTCTGACTAATATCTTCATTATCAGGGAGTGTTATCTTTCACATGCAACAAATGGAGACGGTGCTAACATCAGCTCTGAAAATAAGGATTAGAGAAGGTGAACTACTCATCAAAGAGAAAAAATAAACTTCAGAGGTTAATTTATGGCACATCTTTTTCTTAACCTGTGTTACAACCTGCTGTCTGTAGTAAAGAAACACTAAATAAACAACAACTTGTAAAATTATATTTTCTTATTTCTGTGACTATACTAGCAATAGTTAAAATGATTTTGCATGAGAGAAGACCCACGTTCCACTCCTGGATTTTAAGGATGCCGTATGAAGTGTGAGCAGTGGTTAAGGGCACAAAAGCTTGGAGACAGGAGGAAAAAGGGTTTCCTGCCTGCTGGGGCAGGAAATCAGATGGTTGTTTGGAAGTGCAAGCTCGAGCAGCTCGGCTGGTGAGGGATCAATGCAATGTCTGGGAGGAGCTGTTTGCTCTGCAGAGCCACTTCTGCTCTGCCACTGAGCATCAGCCACCTGGGCATCAGCCACCCGGGCAGGCTCGGGAGGAGAAGGGCTCGGGACTGCTGGCTCACTCCTGGGCTCAGGAGCAGCTCCCGAGGTCAGGGCTGGCACCAGCAGGCCAGCGTGGGGAACAACCGGGGCTGCTGCCCACGCCAAACCTGCTCTATGAATAGACAGCCTCAGCCTCTAGGCTTGTCAATCTGTCACCCAGAAAAAAATAGAAAGGAAAATTAAAAGGTTATGATGTTATCGTCTCCAAAAATAGGATTTCAGTCATCCTGGAGAAGTGCTGTGCTGGGATATTTTCACTCAGGTTCTGCTGACATCTCCTGACTGTCACCAGCACCGAGCCTCCTTTCGGGACTGCTAAAGGTCACGGAGCACTGGGGAGGTGGAGGGAGACCTCCACTTGGGTGACCACAGGTAAACGTTTTCAGGACTAATTTGACGTGGAAGGAAATGGATCAGTTTGTCTGTGTTTCTCTTTGCTGGTGCTGACAACACCAGAACCGTACAGCCTTCTGTTCTTCAACGCTGCCTCAAGTCCACCAAAGACCAAAGGTTAGTTCCTAAAAAAGGAGCTGCTGCATGAACCAGTAGCCTGGTTTTCTGTATTTCAGAGCTAACATAGAAAACAAAGGATCACAGCATGCAAGAACAGAACAGATTGGTGGAAAACAGTCTAAGAATAAAAGGAAAACAACCAGTAAGTCTCAAACATTACAGTTGAGAATGAAGACAAAATTGTGAGTGCCACTATCCACTTTACTTGGAGAGACAGAATTCAACTGAGTGCACAGAAACTGGAAGAAAATGCTCTGCTCTGAAAGCAAAGTGAGAGAATTCAGTTCCCAGGGTACAGCAGAGGGCGGCAGGGGTAGGTGTGACCCCCGAGGTGCCAAGTGCCACACGACAGCCCGCGAGCTCCGAGTGCTCAGCACTTCTGGAGGGTCAAGCCTCTGGCACTCTGGCATTTGAGATTCAGTCTCTCTATAGATTAGGATTGATCTCCCCTGTCTCTGGATAAAAAAATAAACAAACTGTAACCTTGAAATTGTCATCCAAACCTGGAGTCCAGCCAAAAGAGCAGAGACAAAATCCCCTTGAGAAGCAGAACAGCAACCCCAGAGGTCACTATCAATGCATCAAACAGAAACAGTGGATTTTGATACAGCAAGGACTTAAGTAATTTCATTTTTATTCAAAAACTAAAAGTGTAATCATATTTTTTTCCCCTGAAATGCAGAATTGAGTCCACTTCCATTTAAACACAGATACTCAAAGGATACCTTAAATATCCTCTTGGAATTGAAAATGCACGTTTGAAAGCAGTGCAGTTACAGAAGACAGTGTTTTTTTCCACGGCAAGAGGATGGTGTTTTACTGCCCTCTTTGCTGTTTTGGAGAACAGAGAGAGTTACCAGCAGCTTCAAAGTTGTATGGAGGAAGCAAAGCATGTCCAAGCTAGGAATGGCTCCAGTTAACTCTCCAGAAGGAGGGATTGCAAGTGGTCAAGATTATATGGTCCATTGCAAAGCAAAGGAATCTGTTGTGGTGTTTTGGGATTTTTTTTGCTTTAGGTCATATTAAAACGAATAAAGAACTCAGGCATGCTGTAGGCTCTGCTTCCACAATAGCCTAAAACTCTCCTTCAGATTCACGGAAAGTGAGGAGAGCAAAGACCACAGAATGACATTTGAAATGTTTGTGCTTAAACGTAGCCCATGGCAATGTGTGCAACCAATTTCCTTATTTTTAATGGGGCAACATCCAAGCAGGATGGAGCAGGCCACAAGCAAATGTGCAGCTGCACAGAAAAACACAGCCTCAGTTCCCAGTGGTTACCCAAATCTAAAACTCCAGCCATTTGAACTTTGCTCCTGCAGAATATCAGTCTAAAAACAACAACCACAAAAAACCATCAAACAAAACAACAACAACAAAACCAAATGCAAAACTCCCCCCAAAAAAAACCCAGAACACCCCAGGAAAGCAAATGGGAAACTATGCCATAGTAGACATTATCTATAAAATAGCTGCAAAAAGCAAAGCAAGAGGCCCTCAAAGCTTCAGCATTATGTAAACAGGAATAAACAGAGGCAAGCGTTTTGAGGGGAGGTGGAGGGAATTTGATTGCTCTATCCCTGACTGCGTCAGTCACACCGTGCACCTACCAGGAATGCATTTTATTATCTAATATTTATCACTTTGATGGTCACAGGTGTTCCTACTTCAAAAAGGTTTTAGCAAATGCCCCTAACTGTGTGACATCTGGACACTGTCATCACTGTAACAAGAGGTAACTTTTGCCACTAGGCTCTGCTCTGGCAGATGTGGTTTTAGTGCCACTGTTCATTTCCTTTCCTGTTAAAATGCAAAACATTAGCTTTTACTTACAAACAGGCATAGCCTGTTCTATTCTACAACGTGAAGTCAGATCCTTTTATACCCTTAGTCCACCAAAAAACCATTGAACAGAAAAAATGTTTCACTTGCTAAAGCACTCTGTTAGATTCTTGAGTAATATAAAGACCATGAAACTCTTATGAGCATGGAACCCCTCACCACCCACACAGGCAACAATTCCTTCCCAATATCCCATCTAACCCTGCCCTTTGGCAGTTTGAAGCCATTCCCCCTTGACCTGTCATCCAGGCCCTTGGAAATAGTCTCTCTCCATCTTTCTTGTAGCTCCTTCAGAGACTGGAAGGCCACAATTAAGAAATCACCTCTTCTCCAGGTTGAACTGACACTTTTCCTCAAATATTTTTAGCAAGTTTTCCATGTTTTTGAGAATATTTAATATTAAAAAAAAAAACAACCAAAAACACACAGGAAGGAAGTGGAATGTTTTCTGTAAACCTGCAGCAGGAAAAAGCTTCTTTGAAGTAAGGTGCTAAGCTTAAAACATTTTGCATGAAATATTTTTCACAAAAAACATTAAAAAAAGAAATAAAATCTTTGGAAACCTTTTGTTTTTGGAACGCCATATGTAGCTGAGCAAAATTAACCTACTGTTAAATGCCAAAGATTATCAGTTCCACTCAGCTGCTCAGGCACTCGGCAGGGCCAGGGGAGCCGTGCCCTGGGGACCAAGTAGCTTTTTATCTCTTGTAAAAGAAAACAAAACTACTCAAATAGAACATAAAAACCTATAGCAAAAAACAATTATCCATGTTGTATTGCTGTCACATTGCGGACAGTGCTGTGGGTTACTCCAAACTGCAGAAAAAGGCAAGAGAATCAACAAGTTTATGAGTTATGCAACCCACCAGAGATCTCAGCAATCCAGCTCGAGTAAAGAACAAAAGAATTTTGAATTCAGGGTAAAATTATAGGGCATTTAATCAAGCAAAATACTACAGCTTGTATAGTACTGAAGATGGCCATGAAATTGCACAGAGATATTTTTTTGAAAGTGTGAATATCAAGGATGCAAAGAAATACCAGAGGTCTAGGAAAATTCCAGTTTTACATAGTGTATTAATATCAATCTGTGTCAGATTAGACAACCTGTAGTGACACGGATATAAATTCCATTCTCTGATCTGAGGGGTTTTTTGCATATTAAATAATATAAAGCATTCTACACCTATGACCAATTCTGCAGGAAATTAAAGCCTATGATTATCACTTGTCTAACAGCATCAATGTAATAAATGAAAGGCTTTGAATAATGGCCAGCAGGCTTCTCAGCCATATTTCAAACTTTTAGAAAATAATCCATTTTTGGCAGATCATCTGACAAGTTCACAACTTTAGATCAAGGCTTATATTATGTGTCATCAGTATTCTTTTGTTCATCTCATACCTATCAATTTTTGTTCATCAAAACCCAGGGCTGTTTAAAATGTGGAAGAAATTTGGCATGTTATGTGGGTCATTTATGGAAATCAAGAACATGATTTAACATTAATATACATAAAAATGACTAGAAATTATGCGCCACAAATCCAGATCAGTTTGTGGCTTTTTAAACTCCATTGTATAATACAAAGCATTTCCTCAGTGAGGGACAGAAAAATTCAGGTGGAAAAAACATAATTACCAGATAGAAATCTTAGCTTAGTTGAAGCTATGTCATATATTAATGTTATTCTCAACACAGCAGGACATTGGTAAATAAGACTTACATCTCTGAATGTTAATTTTTAAAAGGAAAAACTAGTACCTCTACTTCAAATGCAAACTAACTCCCATGGGTTTGTGAATTCAGGTAAAATTTACTGCACAGCTATAGCACCACCACATATGGGATGATCCTTGCTTTTAAAAATGAGGAAGCAAAGAATAGGCATTTCATTGACTGAAAAGAAATGCAAACACCAGGGAGAGATGTTTTCATTATCTCTGAACAGCTGAAAAGGAGACATTTGGAAAATAAATGTCTTCCACTGGAATTAGAATCACAGAGTCTCAGAATGGTTTGGTTTGAAAGAGACCTTAAAACTCAGCTCATTCCAGCCCCTGGGCAGGGACACCTTCCACTGTCCCAGGCTGCTCCAAGCCCCAATGTCCAACCTGGCCTTGGGCACTGCCAGGGATCCAGGGGCAGCCACAGCTGCTCTGGGCACCCTGTGCCAGGGCCTGCCCACCCTCCCAGGGAACAATTCCTTCCCAATATCCCATCTAACCCCAGGGCTGCTCTCAATCACTTCTCCACCCTCCCTGTAGATGTGTCTTTGATATTTGCTACAGAAAATATCAGAGTTTCCCAATTTTGTGATCCAGTTGGCTCTAGACTGGAGTGAGAACAGAAGCCAACCTGTGAAAAGAATGTAAGACCAGAGCCCAGGCCTGACTGCCTGACATGGTGTGGAGTAGCCAAGATATTCCTAATCCTTAGGGTTTAGTGCCGTCCTGTCCTCTGCCACTGATTTATCACAGCTATTTTTTGTAGAGATTTTATTCCATGGCTAAAGTGCAAAGACTTACTTGCAACAATAAACCAGCACAAACTGAACAGAAATTCCAGGCTCCTCCCAGCCCACAGTCAGGTGAGATTTTTGCATTTATGAAGTTTTTTGAAGCTAAGAGAGTTGAACTTGGATACAAGACTTGGACATAAGTCATACTAGGAATAGTGGCCCAGCATTCATTCTGTTGCCTCATTTCATCCTTTCAAAACCACAGCTAATTTGTCCCCATGATTTTCCTCTCTTTTCTGCCTTTGTATTTCGTTCTCTGGAACATTAAAAAGCTTTGAGTAGGGATGGGTGTTGACACAAACCACAAAAAAATACCAATCGATTAGCTCAATATATTCAGGAGGGTGTTTTAGCCCTGTGTGATTGTTCCTGCCAGGCTTCCACAGCACATCAATCTCCTATAGCCACATATTCCAGGTGTGTAACCTGCCCTGGCTTTAAGGTGTTTTTCTTTTGCATCATCACCACAAAGGCAACCTCCATAACAAAAATAATGCTGTATAAAGGCACCATCAAATAAATTAAAACACTTCACTGGGTGAAACACACCCAGGGAGCTGCAGACCATGTTCCAGGGCCTGGGAGCTGTGGCAAAGAAAGCCAAACCAGTCACCTGCCGCAGTGCTCCGGCTGCACATTCCCCGACTGCTCGCTGAATAGCCAAGCAAAGCTGAAGATAAACTCCCCAGCTTCCTCAGATTTCGGATATGGCTCTTCCCTCCAGAGCCCTATTGCTCAAAGCCTGCCCAGGAAGACGCCTCTGGGGTTTTACAGCCCCTCGTGCCATCTGCACTGCCTGGCCCCGTCCCCTCCCTCAGCACACGGTGCCATGTTCCGTGTGTGGGAACATCTGACTGCACTTCCCTCTCTGGAATTGGGAGCCAGCAGCCAGGCCCATGGGGGGAAATGGATGGCTGAGGTGCTGCACTCGGATTGACTCCGACAGGGCTGCAGCCTGGCCTGCTGGCACCTGTGCCCTGCTGCTCAAATCAAACACCTCTCGCGCTGCAGCGCTGCGTCACGAGTCCAGCTCAAACATTTCCCTTATCCAAAAAGGATCTCTGCTGCAGCAAGGCTCCGAGCTGCAGTGTGATTGCCAGGGAATTGTGGAGTCTCTGCTATGTTGCTGTTCCTCAGTGCTGCCAGAGCAGCCCTGGGCTGGCTGGAGGCTCCGGGCCCCTGGCCTGGGGTGACAGCAGCAGCACAGTGACTGCCCAGCCTGCTACCACCAGGCTGTCACTGGGACTAATTTAACATCCATTTGTGCTGAGCAGGGTGACAAACACGTTTGGGGATCAAAGTGTGTGGCTGCCACTTCCCCAGGTGCTGTGGCCAGGCAGGACATTGGTATCACCCCTGTCATGGGTGGTACTCGGGGTGTGCCCAGGGACCTGCACTGCCCAGCCAAGGGGCTCCCTCTGCCCACAGCACCGTGCAGGGCTCAGCCAGTGCTGCTCCTGCCCTTTGCTGCTCCCCCCTCATGTGCTTTGGGAACACTGAGCTCCTTTTTTGCCCTGTTGGACAGCACATCTCCCCATTTTCTTTGGCATCAGAGCGTGCCCATGGACACAAGGCTGTCCAGCTGTAGAGAAGTCTGTAATCCTGCTGATGTCCAGATCAATGGCTTTGCCATTAACATCTCTGTGAATGAAGTCAGCACACTGAAATCACTTTTGCTGAAGAAGTAAACAATAAACAAAAAAAATCAAGAAAAATCATCTGGTATAGCGAATCCATCTGTGTGGTGTGTGCCCTACCTGCTCTTCTCTCACAACACCTCAAGTTCACAGACTTATTGCCCCACATAAATGAAGGAAATTAATAACGCGGCTAAACTCTTTCCAAGGGACAGTGTAATGAGATTCCAGCAACCTATTTGCTGCTCCTTACTTCCCTTGATTTAACTGTTCCTGTTTCTTGACACACCTCAACTTGGACTCTGACTCTCTATGCCTCAGAAGTCTAAGTTCAGAAATAATGTGTCGAAGATAAGTTACATATTTTGAAACATCATGAGATATCTATTGAAGTTAATTTTATCTTTATAACCAAGTATATGTTATTGACTGCCAGATTAAGTACACTCTGCTCTTATAAATTAGGTATTGATGAAGTTCATTATGATAAGACAAAGAGTTTTTTGCATTGCTGGAATTAGTGTTACACTTTCAACCTCTCTCAAGAATGCAAAACCCACCTAAATTCTATTGTAAGCGCTGAACAAAAGGTAAAAATGATTAAAAAAAAGTTATAAAAGAGATACAGCAAATAGCTGTAGATTATTTTCTTGGATATATTTATATTTGGAAAAAATCTATAGTTTAATATTATATTAAACTACAAAAAAAAATCCCCAAAACATTCCCCAAAGGACAAATATTGCTGGCATTTACGTTAAATGTTGAGTGTGTGGGGATATAGAGAAAAAAAGAATAAAAACATAACAAATGCCCACTATTTCCTCCAAGTCTGATATACCCAAGTTTATGATTCACAATCATGAGACATTATTCTGAATCCACTACTGCTCATTAAACTTCTGATTTTCTGCTGCAATACATAAAGCCCACTTCCTTCAACATGTGCTGTATAAAAGATGGAGGAAAACCATAAATAATAAAAATACAGCTCTGTTTTTCATCTTGTTCTGTAACAGCAAAATGTGTTAGCAAGAACTAATCCTGCAATCTGCTGCTCTGGCTCTCTTTTATCTAGTTTTTTGTTTAGGTTTTGTTGAAATCAACACCTTCTATCAGGGTAAGAATTCCTGTTTCATTTGTTTGCTCATTAGGAACAAGAAAGTGCATATTCCAGAAAGGCTTGATGTACAGATGAAGCTGTCAAGAGCAATGTGAATTCTAACAGAGTCGTTTCTCAAATGTGATAATTACTGTTTATTTTATAGGCTTACACATGACATCCCATTATTAAAGTAACTCCCACTTCAGCTTTTATTATTACCCACACTTTTCAATCTCTTATCGACCCCAAGCAAAACTGTATTTTTCTGCACAGCAACAACAAAAAGCTAACACTCAACATTTACTTTACCAGGAATTATTCTCCGAGCTATTTCCACGTTTTAAAAGGTGCCTCATTTGAAAATACCAATGGCTTCCATTAGGGATTGAAATTGCCCTTTAGAATAGACTGGATAAATCAAAGTGTGGGGAGAACCAGTAGGACTTTCAAAAGCGTTTTGGAGCTAGTCCAGCTGAGCTCCCACACAGATCAATGGCGAGTTTAGCATCACTTTCCAGGACAGCAGCAACAGGAACAGAAAAGCCATGTAGCTCCTTTATGTAGAATTCCATGCCATGACCTTGGATAATTATGGGGAAACCACAGACTTCCTAAAAATCTGTACCTGATACATCTGGGCCACTCATGTTCTTGTTCAGAAAGGCAGTGTGGGACTCCTGTGCTTCACAGGAGCTGATGGCTGGTGGTCACAGAACCCCCTCAGAAGGGTTTGGTGGCAGATCCTCTCCCCAGACATCATTACTGTCTCCTTTATTCTTTATTCTTCATGAGTGTGAAGTGGTGGCCTGTCACAATTTGGTTTAAACCAGGGTTCTTCTGAATGAAATAAGTTACTGCATGTGGAGACAACACAACTGTCCCACCACCTACAGGCTGGAAACACCAAAGCTCTTCAAACCCCCAGGGGTGCAGCTCACTCCTACCTGTGCTTGTGTCCCTATGGCAGGACAGCAGGGAGGGACAAAAAAAAAAGGCATCCAAAAGTTAAAATTGGCAAATCCAGAGTAAATGAAAAAGCCAATAACCACAATGCTAGGATGAATCTGTAGCAGGAAGGGAAAAAAAGGGAAAAAAAAAATGGAAATCCTGTAGTTTGGGCGAGAAAGGAAGAATAATGAGGTGTCCTGTGCAGAGCCAGGAGTTGTACTCGATGATCCTAGTGGGTCCCTTCCAAGTCAGGATATTCTATGATTTTATGGCAATCTGAAAGGATCAGCAGTGGTTAACAACAGGAGCAGAGGACATGCTGGATTGTGTCCAGTGGGAAGCAAGTGAGGAAAGAGTTAAAAAGAGCAGGAGTCAAAAGACCAGTGCAGAGACCACACCTGAGCTTTGTCAAAAGGGAGACAGGATCAATCTTAGAGAGCTTGAGATCTCACTAGACCTGTGAAATAGGTGTTCTTTTCTCTTCCATGCATGGTAGCTTTTGGTTTAGATATGCTTTCAGAGATGCAGTGTTATGGCAAAGTACACGAGAAATCATAACAATACAGTAAGTTTGGCAGCAAACATAGGATTTTAGGGAATTTTCACTGAAAAACCTCAAAAAGCCAGAGCTGACTGAAAACTCTTTTGAGATCTGTTGGAGGTTCTAACAGTAAAGGCAGCACATATAAACCAATCAACGGACCCAGGATTTGACCAAAGGAGCTACAGGAAAGATGGACAGAGGCTATTTGCAAGGGCCTGGAGTGCCAGTTCCATGGCTTAGCCAGGCTTTCTCCTGACAAACACTTGACTTCCTCATTGGTAGGACACCACCACTCCTGAGGATCCCAGGGCTTTCCCCATCAAGCCACACACACACAAACACACACACACAAACACACACACACATTCCTACACTGCTGCTGTGCTCCCTCACACCTACAGCTTTGATAAGTGTTCCATTGTTTGGGGACGTTCAGATTTTCTCATTGTAAAATTCCTGATGAGAGGAGCACTAATGAACATAAAAGATCTATGTGTGAAGTTAAAAAAATAAATCCTGCAAAATTTTGCTGCATGGACATGTTCAGTTACTGCCAGGAGCAGGGAGACGCCCAGCATTCAGCACTGATGTTTATGTGACTCTGCTCCACTCGTTTTGTTATTCTTTCAGTCAGTTCTGCTGCTTTTCTTTTTCAGGAGCTTTTCTTTGTCATACTAAAATGTGTAACAATTTTTTGTTGTTGTTGTTGTTGTTGTTTGGTTTTTTTGGGTCTGAATTACTATAATTATACTCAATGTCTTTATTGCCATCTACCTTCCAGATGGCTCTGATGAAGAAATGGAAAAGCTAATATAATATACAAAGATAAAAATTACCAATAGATCTCTTACTCTTTAAGTGATTGAAGGCTTCCTCTCCCAAAACAATACACAGCATCCTCCAAACTAGTCACCACAATCTGTGATATAGAAGAAAGTAGAGATTTGTAAACCCTTAAGAAGCACTTTTGATGTTTAGGTTTTTACATTCCTTTGATCAGAGATTAGTTGCTAAAAATGCAGCAAAAGGATCGCTTGATGATACACAATGAACTTTAAGAAGTAAAGTGGAAAAATGCCTCTAAAATAGCAAATTTATAGGCCACCACAGCTGAAATAGAACCCAACTTTTGACATGAACACATAGAAAATTAATCTATAATTTCACCTAAAACATTTCGTAAGTGATCTTTTTTATTCAACTGACGGGAATATGATAAACAGGCCTCAAATGAGCACTGGCATGTTCTACTCTGAATTTCATTATAACGTTGACTTCTAATGTTTCAGGAGAAGTGTCACATGGAACTGAATTAATCACCAGAAATGGCAACTGTAACAAAATTCAGTATAGGATAGAACACCCATCCCCTACTGCATTTTACAGATTGCATTGTCAGACACCCTGAAGTCTTCATAGTAATACAGAAATGGCAAGAATAGACCACTTTCAGTCTTAATTTCTTACTTGATTTAGGAAATATGTAGGGCATTTTTAGCAAGACATTCATATCAAGAGATTGTAAAGTCCAGTGATTGAAAGCTGTTTATATTGATTTTTCCAAATTATTTTTACCCTATTCTATATCGTTTTCCTATTCTTTAAGTAGGGATACATAAGCATCTCACAGAAAGCTATTTTATAGAATTATTTAGAGCTCCATCATATATATTTTGTCAAGGAAAAAACATTGGCCTGGTTAAATAGAGAACTCAGGCTGGAACTCAGGGAAAAAAAGAGGTGTATCATCTTTGGAGGAGGGGCAAGTACCTTGGAGGGATTAAAAACATTGAGAGGTTATGGAAGGGCTAAAGCCAAACTGGAACTTAATTTGGCCACTGCAGTTAAAGACAACAACAAAAAGAAGTTTCATAAATGCATTGGCAACAAAAGGAAGGCTCAGCAGAGTCTCCATCCTTTGCTGGATACAGAGGGCAGGACAGTGTCAGGGGAGGAGGGAAAGGCTGAGCTATTTCATGCCTTCTTTGCCTCACTCTTTAACATCAAAGCTCAGGATACCCAGATCCCAGAGCTGGAAGCTGGTGACTGAGTGAAGCCCTCATAGAATCACAGAACACCCTGGGCTGGAAGGGGCCTTAAAAACCATCTTGTTCCAGCCCCCCATGATCCAGGAGGAAATGGTTAATGACCTACTCTGCCAGTTAGACACCCACAAGTCCAGATGGGATTCACCTGACAGTGTCTGCAGGGAGGGCTCCGAGCAGGGCCCAGGCTCTGCTGTGGGGCCCAGCGATGGCACCAGAGCCACGGGCAGGGCCTGAGCCCAGGGAGCTGCCCCTGCACAGGAGGCAGAACTTCTGCCCTGGGCAGTGCCCAGCCCTGAGCAGATTGTGCAGAGAGGCTGTGCAGGCTCCTCCCTGGGGATATTGCAGAGCCCCATGGACACACTGCTGTGCCCTGGGCTCTGGGATGGCCCTGCTGGAGCAGGGAGGTGGCACCAGAGGAGCCCCTGGGGGCCCCTCCAGCCTCACCCAGCCTGGGATCTCACAGAATCTCACAGAATGGTTTGGGTTGGAAGGGACCTTAAAGCTCATCCCATTCCACCCCCTGCCATGGGCAAGGACACCTTCCACTGTCCCAACATACTCAGAGCCCATCCAGCCTGGCCTCAGACACTCCCAGGGATGGGGCAGCCAAAGGGGAACCTGTGCAAGAGTCCAAACTGACAATCAGAGAAAAATTAAGAAAAAAACCGCAACCCTTTGATCTTTGATGTGGGTCTGTAAAGCAGGTTAGGGACCATGTTTACGTTCACTAGTGGTGATGTTTTCGCAAGTGGATTATCCAGTCTGAACTGAGGGATGCTGCCCCCCACATCGTCTTGCTAGCTTGGGATGCAACGTCACAAAGCATGACAAGGCAACATTTTTATGAACAAGCCTAGTGTCTCTGATCTGCCTTCCTATGAAATTAGTTTCTTCCCAAATGCCTGTTATTCCAGTTGTTAAATTACTCTAAGTCATGCTCCAAGGCATGTGTAGTATACTACAATCAAACAGGAACAACACTCTGCATATCATTAAATGCCAAATTCTTTCTGCCACTGTGGAAGCAGAACTGCAGCCAGAAATGTCTGCTTTCCCTGCTTCTTTGCAATTCCAATTGCCAAGTGAACACAGGCTGGGGAAGCAGTTCTGCCAAGTGTCAGCGCTGCGTTAATATTGTTATTATTCTCTGGGACTGAAGTATATAATGCTATTTTCTCCAAAGGCATTATTGATACCACGGATTAGCATTACAATTTGTATAATTATTGCAGTGCCCACAGGACTTCATGCCATCAAATATTTATACAACTCGGAATAGTTGGCTGCAAATGATTTCAGACGCCTTGCTGGATCTTTAGAAGGAAAAAGTGATTGGATCAAGTAGCTAATTCAAAGGAAAAGCATAATATAGGATTGGCACAGGGTGTTCAAAAGATATTTGGTCTTAGGATAATCTTGAAATATCTTCACACTGCTTGTTTTTAATCAAGGGCCTTCATCTTCTGGGTTTATTTCTCCTAAGAACCCACCCAATTTTAAGTATGCAGTGTCTGCTTCTCACTTCCCATGACCTGTTCCTTGAGTATCCGGAATTTGTTTTTTCTGCTTGGGCCTCCATCCCACACATACCTGCAGCAGAGCACAGCACATAATGCTGCATTGTCCAGCTGATCCCATCTGATGGATGTGGATTATCAAAGTGGTCCCCTGTGACAAAAGAACAGCTTTGCTATTTTATTTTAATAAAAGCCACTACAGGATTGCTTATCAAAACCCAGAGTAATTCAAAAACATGTGTTGTAAAATATTTCTAAATGAGGAAGATATCAATGCAGTTTGCTCAAAACTCTGTAACACTGGAAGTCAAAAGCAAACGTCCCGTTTTTGTTTCTTAAAGAGACACGAGGCAGTGCCTTCATCCTTGCCAAGGTTGCAAGAACCAGAGAGATTTTCAAATGAAGATATATGCAGGCTAAAAAAATGTAAATAAAAATTCCATACTTTACTCAGACAGTTGTTGGATGAACGGGCCTTTTTATGAACCCCTTGCTCCAGGACAGATTACACCAAATTCACAGGAAGTGCCCTGTGGCTGCCTCTGGATCCCTGGCAGTGTCCAAGGCCAGGTTGGACATTGGGGCTTGGAGCAGCCTGGGACAGTGGAAGGTGTCCCTGCCCATGGCAAGGGGTGGGACTGGGTGATTTTAAGGACCTTTCCAACCCAAATCCTTCTATAATTCCATGATTCTATGATTTTTGAAGCAACTGATGACTATTCAGCTAAATCTGATGTAAAAACCTCTCCTACATGACTGATCTTTATAAACCCAAAAGCTCTGGAAATCCTAATGTCAAGATGAGTATCACAGAACAGAGTCATATATAAGAAATAGTCAGAATTTCTTAAATGGCATGAGCCCTTTTACTTTTACACAAATAACGCTGCTTCATCTGTTACCTCAGGTTAGACCATGCCTCAAACAAAAAAAAAAGCAGCCTCACAATGCTGAGTATCAGCAAAGTGGAGGTGGTGACAGAGAACAAGACATTCAGAGAGCGTGAGGAGTCATTCCCACTAGATAATGCATGATGTTTAATCAGCCGTGTCACCAACTGGAGGTAGTGTGCAATAGTTAAGCATTAATAGGATAAATCTGTCCTCTTCTATTTCAGTCTTGAAAAGAACTGCATTTCAGATGGTTTAAACAGATAATTTTGAAAAGATCAAGAGCAAGACCTAATAAGTAACACTCCATTAGAGATGGAGCAATTAGAAGTTAGCGAGATACCACACAAGTCCAAGTTTAATACCAGCATTGTAGAAGAAACTGCATAATCATGAGTAGGGACATTAGCAAGACCTTGCAGTTAGATTGGAAAAAAAAAAAAAACAACTTCTATTTTTGCCCTTCAGTTGTTTCTCTTTGGTTTTCTATTACAGTAAGTGTAGACAACACTACCTCTACAAATATCCACAGTGTGCTGGAACCCTGTCTTTTCATTTTGTAGACCGAAAAAGGTTTGAACATTAAAAAAATGCAAATATAACATATGCTGCCTTGTATTTTCACCATTTCCCCACCTCAAAGTATAGGCTGTTCATAACAAAAATTTTGGAACGCTGCAATAGAAGCAGTTTTATGATCTTCAAAAACAAACTTAAGAAAACATGAGGGAGAGGATGGCACATGACCTCTCTCTTGCCAAGTGGGTTTCTATTCAAAACAGATCAGGACTTGGATGAATATTTCCATGGAAGATAATGGGACTTGAATCACTTTGAAGCAGCAGAACTAACAGACTCCAGTGAGGTCAAATCAAGTTAAGTGAAGCAGAGAGTCTGGCCCACAGTTTTACCACCCTGAAATATTGTCTGTGTCAGAAAGTTCATGTGATTGATTTAATTTTAGGTAAACATCCAAACTTACTACTCCAAGTCATTCATAAATACCCTGCAACTAAATTAGTTAATAAAAGCAACTACTGAATAAAGAGAAGATCACCAGTTTCTAGCTCAATGCTCCTTTCAGCTTGTCTTAACCAAAGCTGTATCACAGTAATTGCAAATGACTTCACTATCATTAACATCACTAAACCTCATGGAGAAAGCAGTCTGCAGGGACATTAAAATAAGATCAACTATGCAAAATTAAAAGACTCAACAACTCTTCTTTAAGGCAGTGTGATACTAATTAACAGCAATTGCTTTCTGGTTGAGGATTTCTCCTGGCTGTGTAAATCAGGGGAAATGCTGTGTCGTAACTTACAGCAGACAAATCCGGCAAAGAAGGGGGAAAAACCCAACCACATCTACATTCCAACAAAAAACTGGTAAATGATGCAGTTCAGGGAAAAGGTATTGGAATGCAAACACTTCTCAGCCAGGAGATGAGATTTACACAAAACCCTTGGAGTCACAAGATATTGATTAAGGAAAGAACCAAAATTTCCAAATAGTCTTCTGGTGAGCACCAGGAGTTGCCAGTGCAGCTTTGGATGAAGGCTTTCCTCACTCATCTCAGTTTTGGCTGCACCTCACACGAGTGTCAAGATGTTTGTCCTTTCTGTAACTGGTGCTCTGCCGTGTGTGGAATGAATGCAGAGAGCCTGGAAATAAACAACACTAAGGAAAATAATATAGGCTGCAATTGCCCTATCTTAACTCCTTCACTTGTCCTCTTGGAGTAAAAGTAGTAACAGATCTATAATCTTTATGAGAAAATGTACTGCCATTATTTGATAGGATTAAATATGGGATCATGTTTAAACTTATTTTTTGTAACTGCAAACCAAACTTTTACCCTATTTTAGAAACAGTTGAAACTTTTAGGCTCTCCTGAATTCTTTATTGTATCTTCTTCCTATTAAGAAAGAATAGTGACTGTGCAAAAAAGAAAGGGACAGCTCTGGAAATCCACAGTACCAAACCTCAGAGCCAGCAGGGAGAATGATCTGTCAGAATCCAAACCACAATTCAGACAGTACAGAAGGGTCTTACTCCAGATGAACAAGAGCTACGGAAGGAGGCTTAGAGTTAATATTAGCTAAACCAATCTTAGGAGGAATTATGATCATTATAATGATCAAGTCGTTATTTAAATTACTTCCTTAAATACAGAAACAAATATGGGACTTCTCTAAAAGTGAAGAGTTGTGTTTATTTGTGGGGGGTACATTTTTAGTAACTGAGTGGATAGAGTTCTTCAGCTCATAGCAAAGCACTGATTATTTGGACTATGTTATCACTGCAAGATTGATCTCTTTCAGACTAACCTGTCATGACTTTAACAGGTGGGGTTTCTTTGTCTTTAGCTCTTAATGTAAATAAAAAAGCCATTAAGATGTGAAAGATATGAAGGGAACAATTTCTAACAAGTACTTCTAGCTACACAGCTGGGTTATGGAGATTTTTTAAATTTAGAGCACAAAACGCTTAGATCTCGCATTAAAGAGAAAAGGAGGGAAAAATATTTATGGAATAGTACATTGTCAAATAAAGGATATTTAGACACTTTCAGTCCTTAATTGCAGCACTTAATATTACCAATAGAATGTTACTTTAGTAAAACAGGTATTTCTTGGAATAACAGCAAAGTAACAGAACTGCTTAACTGGCTGGAGCTATACAACCTCTGGGAGACTGACTCAGGTTAAATTCTGATATCTTTTATCAGCTCCTTGACAATAACATGGCCTTCAGTGGGATGCTGAACCCACTGTTGGAGCCTGGGCTGCTCCTCCTTCCAGAGCAGATGCCAACATCCCCTTCTTTTAGAGAACCATCTTTCATTGTTGACATGAAACCAAAGCCTAATAAACACCCACCTAAATCTGGAGACAGCCTTCAAGAGGAGTCAGCTGCCATAACTCTGATATCCCCCAGCGTGGCAGCTGGACAGAGCCAACCCTACAGCACAGAACACAGTGCCCTCAAAAACACAGAGCAACTTTTGCTTCTGCCAGGAAAGGTTGGACCAAATGATCCTTCTAGCCTGGCATTCTAGGATTTCCATTGTACCAGTGTGGAAATGGGTTCGTTAGAAGAAGGGAAATTTGTCTTTTGAGAAGGTGCCTGGTAGGTGGTCTTGATACAGGGGGCTGAGGCTTTAAGGGTTTAATTGCTGATCGTGGGAATCGCTGGTATTGCTAAATTTTGCAGCTGCTTGCTAGACAATGTATATCGCTTGCTCAATACTAATTATGCTTACCAAACAGAAAGGGAAGGATGTAGGGGAGGATAAGGGTAAGATGCCAGACCATTGATAAGAGGAAGAAACCGTGACCGAAGATACCTACTTTCAGGCCCTGAAACCAGCTGAAAGCAGCCTTGAAGTTCGGACTCGGACCAGGAACTCAGTGAGCATGCACAAGAGGGCAAGGTAAAAAGTTCAGTCCTGAGGGAGACTCTTTTACTTCATCTTGAGACCCCTGCCCATAACCACCCGGAGGCACTGCGCAGGCGCAGGGCATATGGAAATAACTTTTGAGCTCATTATAATACAAAGCAGAGCTAGGTAATGAATATGTATAGGGATATTGTGTAACCTAATGCATATGTAACTTGTAACCTGATATATATATACCAAGCTGAATACTGAGGACGGTAGGCGTGCTTTAGAGGGCTACCTCACACGCGTCCAGCGCTGCAATAAACATATCTACTTTACAACTTTATGAGTTGTGGAATTTTACTGCAAATCAGTCTCCCAAAACAATCCCCAGGAAGGTAGCTAGAGATGACCCAAACAGGTGTGAGTGACTGTGTCCTCTGCCTACCCCAACAGTGGAAGGGAGGATCCTTCTGCTCCCAAGGACTCTGGGTCCTGTTTGCATCACCTCACACTGAACTGAGGCAGAGATACCTCAAGGCCATCCTTTCTCAGTCCATTTCACTCCAGAAATTCCCCTCCCTCTGACACCCTCAAGATGTCTCCTGTCCTGCAGCTGTGCACCTTCAAGCTCTCTTCAATCAAGTCTCTCTGCAAAAGAAACAGCTTTGCTTTCCTTTCTCCACACTGTGTATCCTTCCCAGCTACTGACAATAAAATATGTATAAAGAGCTGTGGTCTTCTCTTACTTCAGGAAACACAAGAGCTCAGAAGAAAGATGTACAACTAGAACAGCAGTTCCAAAAGACTGGAGTTTTGCAATTCATATCCGTGGTAAAGGCAACAACTGAAGCTTGAAAGGGTTGCAAGAGTAGGACAGGAGCTGAGTTGAAAGCAGCCAACTCCAGGCTCCTCAGACATCAATTTGATTTGTCCTCCCATCCTAGATTACAGCTTTGCTCCAGCCTACTCTGTGTAATTCCGAGCTTCATTTGTTCTGCACCAAGCAATATCATTTCTTGAGATTCTACTGGTTCCTAATGATGTGGAATATAACATGTCACTGCTGAATGCAGTTAAGAAATATGCAAAAGAGAAAACACCAAACTTTGAAAGAAAATCCTGCCTTAGCACACTATTAGACTAATCATGTGAAAATGTTTATTTGCTATGAAGTCACAGCTATTAAACAAATTGGTCCATTCTGCAGAGCCAGAGTATTCTCGCATGGGCTGCAAGATTTCTTTAAAATTATGTTGAAAAAGATGCATTCAGCTAATGAAATTAATGAGCTTTAATACTCCCTTGAAGTACAGGTTTTCAGCACAAACTTGCTTCATTATCACAGCTCTGTAAACCTTGTAATGCATAATGGTCACTGATCCTGCCCAGAACATGGTGAAACATGGCAAAAGTTTAATTGTACATGCACCTACATTTTAAAGCAAATAAGGCAGTCTCCAAGGCTATTAATATAACAGATGCCTTTTATAATTAAAGGGATAATGTCCAAAGATTAGCTGGAAAGTATTTTAATTAAAGTTAGTAAATTACTGTTGAAGTCATCATTACATGGAAACTCAATTAAAATTAGATCCTTAATTCTGCTACAGCACAGCAACAACAGTAAGTTTCCCCACATTTGTGTGAGATACAGAACCCCACCTCATGTGCTGAAGCACCTGATTTGGTGCAAGTTTTCCACATTTCTGTAATGTTTTATTGGACAGAAAAGAGCCAAATCTGGTGCACTGTTAAATGGTCTTTATTTTTCTCCCTGCTGTTCTCAAGCAGAAGGCTTTTTAAAATCTCATCCCCAAAGAGGAACATTCACATAAAAAGTAATTTTAATGAGTTTAGAAAAATATATTCACAGAAAATACAATATTAGCCCTGGAAAACCCTTTCTATGGGCACCGTTTGAATGAATGGGTAAAGAGGCACAGAAGGACTTAATAATTTCCCTTGAATGCATCAGCAGTACAAATACAAATCCATTACAGGAAGTCTATCTGAAAGTGTATTTCAATAGCTCAATTTAGGAAAGGTTTACAAGGTCTTTGGATGGTACAAAGTGACTCTGGCAAGTAGTTAACATAACTAATTATAAGAACACATTTTTCTTCTAGACAGACGAAGGATTAAGGTCCTCTATTCTTTTTTTTTTTTTTTTTTTAATAATGAACTGAGGAAGAGCATCCACTTTTTGCCTACTTTGTCAGTTTTATGAGACATCAGACTGCATTCCTACAGTTTGTTTTCTGTGTCACTAAGTTATCTCTTCAATAGTCTCCAGACCATCCACAGGCTGAAAAAGGTCAGCCAAACCCAGAGTTTAAGCAAATAGTTGCATGGATGTAGCCTGTCGGGCACTAAAGTGAAATTCTTGAAGGAACAGAAGCAGTCCCTTGTTCACCAGAAGCCTGAAATCAGATTTGCAGGTGGTACCCCTCAGGAAGCAGGAAATACCCAGGTTTTTGGGCTGTTAACCAGAATAAGAGACAGGAAAGGGTTTAGGGCAGCGATCACATGAACATGGAACAACAGCTGAGGAGCTGGGGAACTAGAAATGAAGGTATTTTACTCTGCTGAATAGAAACCCCCAAAGTAAAAGGTAGCTTTAAAAGCAGGCAAAGAGACCAAAGTTGCACAGAAGACAACTGTGCTGAGCTGGGGTGAAGAGAGAGAAATCAGCCAAACAGTTGAGTTTGTCCTACCAAGCAAATGCTGCTGCTGCCGAGATCAAGAGGCCAAGACCCTCCTTCTCCAGCCTGAATTTTTTAAGTTCTACTCTACCCAAGCTCCACCAGAACCTCCTCATATGTTGGTTGTCCTCTCTCCCTCCAAAGAAGAGCAGCCTGGTATTGCAAGCACTGATACAAGTAAGATATGTCCTGTTGCAAGTAACAGCTGAAATTCCCCATTGCTGCAAGAAGCAATATCCTTTGTAGGCAACTTTCAAATGCAGCACGAGCTATTTGTGAGAGCTATTTTATGTTTTATCACTGTGAAAGCATTGAGCTCACTGAGCCACACAGTGCACATTTATCCTTTTTGGGCTGGTGCTCCCAAATCTGTTATAAGCACTCAGATTCTACAGATGGGACAAGCCAGAGACTCCTTTTGTCAATATTTCACTTTCACTAACAGAGTCACCATTTCTCTTGCACTACATGTTCAGTACCGAATTGCACAAATGAGAGCTCAAACCAGAGCGAACCCTGATCTGCTGGAAAGGTCATCTATGATGGCTTTCATGGCATGTTGGTGTTGCACAATTCCCAGGTCTCTTCTTAATTTCATTTAGAGGGTATCCCTTACCTGACTAAATTCATTGGAACATGCAGTTTGCATGTGACGGACCTTTTGAACTCAGTAATAGCAAGGAATATCTTCGTCATTTTCTCTGTTAATTCACCATGAGTCAACAGACAAAGTTTGATTCTGTTAACTCAGTGTTCTGGTGTGTGCTGTTCGTCAGGGAAACTCTGCTTTCCATATCTGCTCATAATTGCTATAGCGTGGACAGNCAAGGCCAGGCTGGACATTGGGGCTTGGAGCAGCCTGGGACAGTGGAAGGTGTCCTGCCCATGGCAGGGGTGGAACAAGGTTGTTTTAAGACTCCTTTCAACCCAATCCATTCTATGAGTCTATGAAATGTGTCTTTTAAGAATAAGTTGATGCACTACTGGTCACTTCATCTGCTAAATTAAAATTACCTCTTCTGCAATGGGGGGGAGAGCACAGATTACACTGTCAAAGCTGCCTTACAAATACAATTCACTTCAGGACACCAGAGTTTACTGCATGACCTGCACATCCATGGCAGAAATACCTCCCATGGAGCCAAAAGCCGAGGTACACCACAGAGATGAGCATATATCTAAATGCACTGTCTGAAGTGCTATTGATTTTCGTACCCAGTGAGAATAAGTTCGACAAAATGACTCCCATTTCACTGGTTCTGACCAGCTCTGTTGACTCCACTTACAAGAGTGTCTTTGCATTTCAAAACAAGTGTTTAGTGGGAGTACAGGGAGGGACCCATCAGGAAACAGCATACATTAAACTGCTGCATTTAAAGCAGCGTTAATAGCACTGGCAATGCTGAAACTGCCTTTCTAGTTTGTTTGCTGCAGTCTTAAAATATATATCGAAAACGTAAAACCGTCCTTTCTCCACCTTTCTCTCAATACTGGATGTATTTTGTTCTTGGAACTAGACTTGCTTGGAAAATTCTTACCAGCATTTTTAACCTTTTTGCTACCGAGGCTTCTGCCAATACCTTCATTATACCATTCCCAATTACCCAGAACTTAACAATTTCTACCAGTTTGAACTCATCTCTTTGATATATTTCTTGCTTTTTCAATAGCAGGATACTAATTAGCACTTAACATTTACTTAATACATTCTATTAGAGTGAAATGAATTAGGATCTTTATTAACCTGAACTGAGAAATTATGATATTGTCTATTCAGTCCCTGGGTATATTCGCTGCATTTGTATTGTGTTGGTTTTCTTAGGATTCTACTATATTTTCCTCACACTGGGATAATGAGTCTACTAAATTGCTATCTGCAATAAATTTCTTGTGAAATGGTTCAGTTTCCTTTTTTTCCACTCTTTCATTTTCTGCTTTGAATAGAGAATCCTAGAGTGAGATAGAGATTGCAAAGAAAAAACAATTCAGAGAAGGGAAATCACTAGAGTTTGGAAGAGGATAAACCCAAAAGGTTCAGGGATTATAAATGCACCAACCGGTCATTTCAGCTGTATCACATCAAGTCTGATTCTGAAATACATTTGGTAACGTTGTCAACAGTGTCATTAGCTTTCACAGAATTGTTTTGCCTCTCTCCAGGTCTGAGTCTGACCACTCTGCCCAGAAGAACATCACCCATTTGCAATGACCTGACTCTCCTCTCTCAAGACCCTTCCACTCTCTTGTTTACTCCCCAGCCCTTTTCTTCTTTTAGGAGAAAACCTCTACATGTCCTGGTTGCTTTTATTCTTGTCCTTCAAAGCAGGACTATTTCCTCAAATCTTTGGTAGTTAACTCCTCCTCAGAGTCTCAAAACAAATTAATGTGTTACTTCAGGAACTTTGGGGGGGTTTTACCCTGTAAGTGTAATCCTGATGACTACAAAGTACAGTGCAGAACTCCTTTAGAGGAAGACACAAGAAGCCTTCTAAAGCATTGTCTTCCATCCTTGGGTGCTGAAAAGATCAGCAAGAGAGTCCATGGGGACAGCAGCTGAGTACAACACCTAAGCAGCTAACTAAGTGCAAAACCTCATGGCTGTTTAACAGCCTATTTAATGGTAATTTAAAAGTTATTAAGTGAAATAATATTTTGACAAAGACCAAACAAAGGAACTCCAAGAGTTTTGCTTTTGTCCTGCTCACCCACCAGAACCAGTTCTTTTACAAAATGTCCTGGGTTTGCAGTAAACTGTTTTGTTTAGTCCTTCTTTCTTTCAGACTAAGTTCCATTCAAGTCAGCTTTGTAGCAGCAATAAGCCTTAGTGGCAATGGGATACACACAAGACATTTTTTTATGAAAGGGCCCACCTCAAACACACACTGCTTTGTCCTTTTCTTTATTTGAACAACAAACTAGGGAGTCCAGCTGAACTGCTGATCACATCCATAGTTACCTTAATGAGGAAAATGCTCCCAAATGAGCATTTGAGCCAGTGTTTGGGCTCTTGGCTTAAGAGCAATAGCAGGGAAAAGAAAGCCACAAAGAACTGATTTTAGAGCTTAATTTAATATATTTTGGTGTTTCTTCCTGCTGCAAGAAACAAACTGATATCATTCCCCCTTGTGAGGATCCTTATGTACTTTTCCTTGAAATCATCACTTCAGCTTCTCTTCTGCGTGGGACAGGTCTATCCCAAACTTCATCAGTGGAGGGTGGCTACCATGGATCTCCTTTTCCTTCCCAGCCACAGACATATTCATGCACACCTACCTCTCACTTTAAAGTGTAATATTTACCTTCTAGAACCCAAAAGACCCAAGTACTGTCTATCATACCTCTATTAGACAAGTAATGTCTCAAATGCCAACAACAGAGTTGAGTTAATCGATGGCAGAATTTGGCTCCTTTTATCTTTGAGGGTGCTTAATGTATATAAATACATAGAAGGTTCATGCTCTAGATTGAGCTGGCTCACAAAAGCAATGACTGCAACTTGAATCAGTCAGTCCTGGGGCAGCTCTGGGCACCACGAGGTAAAGAAGATCCCAGGTTGCTGGAGAGTGTCCAAAGGAGGGCGGGGGGCTGGGGCAGGGCCTGCAGGGGCCACCTGAGGAGCGGCTGAAGGCACTGGGCTGGTCCAGCTGCAGCAGAGGAGCTGAGGGCAGAGCTCCCCGGGGCTGCAGCTCCTCCCGAGGGCAGCGCAGGGACAGCTCCGAGCTCTGCCCTGGGCCAGGGACAGCACCCAGGGAACGGCTGGAGCTGGGCCAGGGCAGGGTCAGGTTGGATATCAGGGAAAGGCTCTGCTTCCCCCAGAGGGTGCTGGGCACTGCCCAGGCTCCCCAGGGAATGGGCACAGCCCCGAGGCTGCCAGAGCTCCAGGAGCGTTTGGACAGCGCTGCCAGGGATGCCCAGGGTGGGATTGATGGGCGGTTTGTGCAGGGACAGGGATCACTGGATGATCCTTGGGGATCCCTTCCAACACAGGATATTCTATGATCCCATGAACAAAAACTCAAGACTCCAACAGAGTTTCATTTTTTCATCTCCTTAGAATGATTTACGTGATGTGGAAAGGTTACAAATAACATTTGCACAATGAGTTCTTTCATCTTGTTTCTCACATACTTTTCTTCTTGTCATAAGAAAAGCCCAAAACATTTAGCAAATATATACCAGCTATAAAATCAGAAATAAATCTTTGAGCCACTCCACTCTCAGTTGGACTTTGAAGGCTTTTTTTCCTTTGCTCAAGAGAGATGCACATCATCATCTATACTGCTACCCCTAAAAACACTGCTCCCTTACCTTCCTCATGAAGGAAGAAGGAACCACATGCCTCCCTCTCCTTCAGCAGCAGGTGAGTTTCTAAGTTGCTTCAGAATGTTGCTTCTTCACTTGTAGGTCTAATTAACTATGTCTCAGTTGTAGTTAATGACAGCTCTTTAGATATAACTAAACATATGCCACAATGAATTGCTGCTAGGTAGAACAAGTTATCCCAACAGTAAGAATCAATTGTTGGGTTTGATTTCCTTTCCAGAAAGTTCAGCTAATAAAAGGCATTAAACTTTGTTCACATAATCAAATAGAATTAAATACAAAATAATTTGAGATAAAAGGCAAAAAATATTGATCCCTGATCATCTGTCTCACCTGATTATCTTTTTGTAAAGATAGTAACCAGTAACAACTTGCTTGGTTATGTTTATTTCAATAACAATGCCTACTCTTCAGTTAATAAATGCTGTTTACCAAAAAGTTCTGGGGTTTTTGTTTTGTTTTGGGGATATTTTTGGGGTTTTGTCTCATGTAAGCTTTTTAAAATCATGGTTTCCAACAGTTTGGGTCACAAAAAGCTGTACACATGTAGTGAAATAGCCAGTATCAGTATATGCTGCTTTTCCAGTAACATTTTTATACAGAAGATTCAGGCAATGAAACTCCGTCTTTTCCTCACAAGGAGATGGAACTGAACACAAGAAAATCTCTGAATATATGGAGATTCAGACACATTGTTTGTAAATGTGCAAAAGAGAATCCACTTAATGAAGCATCTGTGAATTTTCCCAATAGTAATCACTTTTACCATCCTTATTTTTGGAAGATAAAAAACAATAGTAAAACGTTAAGAAATTGGATAAAATCCAAATAAGACCAATTTTGAGAACCCCAGGATCTCAGCCATGGAAAGGCTGATCATGGAAGCACTGCAGCCTGATTTTGGAACAAGATACCTAAGCTTGACCTACATTATCTTTTAAGCTTCTAGACCTTTTCCTCACCCCTGTATGATTTATAATGCATAAGTAATTTTAAGCTTTACAGCTCAGACTGTGCCTGCTCTTCGCTCTTGAGCCCCGGCATGTAGAGACACATGGAATTTCCTGAGGATCCAACTGCCTCCATCACATAAACCCTTCTATAACCTTACCTAGTTCATTTATTGTCATGGAGTTGGGCAGTGTCAGGGTTTGGAGGGAGCAGGATGAGGATCTGACAGATTTGGAGAAATGTTAAAATATATTTGATGCAGATGCAGTCAAGCAACTCCTTCCCTATTCACTCCAGGGGAGAAAAAGACATTGTTGAAGGAGAACAGTTCTGAGAAGACACCAAGAACCACCCTTAAATACAACTATTAATTCAGTGATTGATTTCTGCTTATTCTGCATCACAAAGCCGTTCACAGAGTTGCTCTGACTTAAAATATTGCACTAATAAGTAAAGGTAAGACACTAAGTTTCAATAGAATTTAATTATAAGTAAAAATGACTAAAATTTATCTTGTCTTACTTTCTTAAAGGTAGAGCAGAATTGCATTTGATTACATTTTTAGTAGTAAGCTGATCTTCCTCCCCCTCTAAAAAATAATTAAGATTCTGTACAATCTGAGCCAACATTCTAGGTCATTAAAATAATTCAGCATATCAGGCCCTGTTTCTTATTCCATATTACTTTTTACTTGCTTGGTATAAAGTGCTCTGCTAGAATATTCCCCCTCAAAACACATCATCATTTCAATCTTTGCCTTGTTTTTGCTTGTGATTTTGCTGAGCCAAAGAATCAATATCTGTATAAGCCAACTTTTAATTAAGCAAGGTGGTTCTATACAGATATTTTCCTGGCTTTAATATTTATATACATGCACAAAAAAATTCATGTGTAGTTATCCTCTATAAGCCGTATTCAAAGCTTTCTGAAGCAAATGGGATGACTTTTGATTTTCCTGAACTTTTGAATTATGTCCTAGAAAAAAACATCACCAGAGATCTTACTTAGCCAAGTGGAAGGAAAGAGATCAATGTTCTTCTAGTCTCCCTTGGCTGGTCCATCCCTGACTGCAACAGAAAGAAAATCAAATGCTAAAGAAACAGATGCTTTGATTTATTCATTGAGGACTGTGGAAAATTATCTGTCCAAAATTTTAGATAAAGAGTTAGTTAAGATTTAAGATGAAGAAAAATACACAGTTTTGCAGCAGATTTTTTTGAAGAGTTTCAAGGAGATTTAAAACATTACAATTTAAGATATGGTCTCTGATAGGAGGCAGAAGACAAAGCAGAGAAAAAGTGAGACAAGATCACCAAACCCAGTTAAAAAATATGTTTTGCCCCTCAAATACCCTTTGCCCTCATCTTTTAATACCACGCTGAATTAATTGGTTCAGGACTTAGGGTGCAACTTTACAAGATCGTAAACTTGATAAATTGTGGAATTTATTTTAAGGGGTGTCTTTGCAAGAGCATTGCTTGAAGAATAATTCAATTTTCAAATCAGAAACCACCAGGTCCTTCCTTGGTATGAAACAGAGGCACAGAGATACAAATATTCACGTAGAATGTTAACAACCAGATGGGGATCCGACTGAGGCAGAACCAGCAGAACAAAAGTGCAGTGTTAGACTTATCCAAGATGCAGTCATTCCACTTTCCAACAGTGTGGAAAGGGCAACTACAGCCAAATGAACTGGAGTTCCACTGGGAGACCCTGCTGTGGGTAACTCCTCACCACTGATAGTGTGGAATCCCACAAAAGGGATGTTCATCAGAATGTTCTTCTCACATGGTTCCACAGGCTCGAAGGCAGGAAAAGATGCCGGGACCAAGGGCACCCTCAGCAGGTGTGCAGGTGACACAGAGCTGAGCGGGCAGGGACACTCCTGACGACGGGGCCATCCAGAGGGACCTGGACAAGCTCCAGAAGTGGCCCCTGGGAATCTCCTGAGGTTTAACAAGGCCCAGTCCTGGAGCTGCCCCTGGGTCAGGGCAGCCCCCGGGATCAGCCCAGGCTGGGGCTGAGCAGAGGGAGCAGCCCCGGGAGAGGCCCTGGGGGAGCTGTGGGGCAGAGCCGGCCCTGCCCCGGCCGTGTGCGCTGGGACCCCAAACCCCCCTGCCCTGGGCTGAGCCCCATTGTGGGCAGCAGGGGAGGGGGGATTCTGCCCCTCTGCCCCCTCAGCTGAGACCCCACCTGCAGAGCTGCCCCAGCCCTGGGGCCAGCACAGGAAGGACCTGGAGCTGCTGCAGAGAGCCCAGAGGAGGCACCAGCAGGATCAGAGGGATGGAGCAGCTCTGCTGGCAGGAAAGGCTGCCAGAGCTGGGATTGTTCAGCCTGCAGAGGAGAAGCTTTGGGCTGAGCTCAGTGTGGCCTTGCAGGGCCTGAAGGAGCTGCAGGAAAGCTGGAGAGAGACAATTGACAAGGGCTGGAGGGACAGGACCCAGGGAATGGCTTCCCAGTGCCAGAGGGCAGGGCTGGATGGGATATTGGGAAGGAATTGTTCCCTGGGAGGGTGGGCAGGCCCTGGCACAGGGTGCCCAGAGCAGCTGTGGCTGCCCCTGGATCCCTGGCAGTGCCCAAGGCCAGGTTGGACATTGGGGCTTGGAGCAGCCTGGGACAGTGGAAGGTGTCCCTGCCCATGGCAGGGGATTAGAAGTTGATTTATATGGTCCCTTCCAACCCAGGCCGTTCTATGATTTTATGATATTTGTCAGGAAAATGAACGGTGGTGTAGAAAAGCATTCACAATCTCCTTTGCATCTTGCAGTTTCTGCTGTCACACTGGACTCGGAGCTCCATCCTTATCTCAGGTTTGTTGTCTGCCACAGGGGATTTAAATCCACCAGCTCTGGCCCTACTCCCAGGCTCCTGGCTCATCACTCAGGCTGTGGAGAGTGACACACTGATAACAAAAATCTAAAATTCCACCTGTGTGTGAAAGGTTGAAGGTCAGAATCTGAGCTGTGTGGGCAGCTCTGGTGCCTACAAGGTTAAGCAACAAGTGATTCTCCAGCATTACAAGTTTTGACTTGAGCAAAAACACTTGTCAACCAGCTTCTGATTTCAGATGCTGCATCATCTTCCTGCAGAGAAACCCAATAGCAGGGCACAGCTCCCTGGGACATTCTGCAAAGGTGCTTAAAGCAGACCTATGCAGAACTTAAAACTGGCTTTTTATCAAATTTTCTCCTTAAGACATACTGTGCAATGGGAGGGAAATAGTTTTGTGTCAATTTACACAGGATTCAATAAAAGCAAATTAAAAAGTTGTTTCCTATTAAAATCGACACAAGTTTTCTATTATCATGAGTATTATTAACTGGAGATATATGTGCCAGATCTTCTTTTAATTACAGACATATAACTTACACAAAGAGAAGTCATATCTTCCAAGTAATTACAGGCAGCTCTAAAGCATATTATTGTATTATTAAATTAAAAAATCCGCTAGTAGAAAGATCAGAAATTAAATATAGAATCATCCAGCATTCAAAGAAAAAGTAGGCATAGATAGACATGAAATAAGCTAAATTATTCAGATTTAAAACACAGTTTTCACACAGAAAGAGTTACATGCAGCAGCAGTGTTTTGCTGCAGTTTTCTAAATCAGATGTAGCTACCAGCAAACTATTCAGTTCTCATTAAAGTAAACTAAAAAATAAACCCAGCCTATCTTGAAAAGCAGCTGAAGAACATTTATCCCCCAGTGAAATCATTTCCAGAAAGATCCCCATGCCTAGCAAGAGGAGGAAAATGAACAACGGCATCATGAAATCAGAGCACAGTGGATTAAGCAATATTGCCTCAGCTCGGTTCTTCAGACTTTGCACACATGTGGGATTTAACCCTCCTTTCCAAGCTAAGGACTCAGAATTCCTTATCCTGCCCGGTGGCCGTGAGACAAGGCTGAGGAGGGAGGCACGGGCCCTACTCCAGATGGATTCCACAGGCCTCTGAAGTCCTCATTAGTAAGATACAAACAATCCAAAGCTGAATATTTTATCCATGTCTTTGTTCAGCCCTCGGAACAGGCAAACCTGGCTGTGCAGTGACCACAGAGGACGTGGGCTCCCTGAAGTTGTGCTTCTTCATTCACCAAACTGTCCCATAAATTGTGCTACCCCACCAAAACCCAGTTCAGCTTCCATTCTACTCCCTAAATTTCCGGGGCTCGCTCTGAATTAATGCTGAGCTTTAATAAGATGGAAAATAGTACAGATTAAAAAGGATCATAACGCATAAAACTGAATTTTGAGGTTGAGCTGGATGTAGACTTTTAGCTGGCTGTTACATATTTTACTGTAGTTTTAGAGCAGGATTTCCAGGAAGCATTTTCAAAAGTGGTTCCAAGACCCTTTTCTATATGACCATGGAGAGGCACACCAGTTAGGTAAAACATATGCATGTACTAGATACATATCCAAAGTGCACATCTATTTTTACACCAATGTCTAAGGTTTAAAATATTGAAATATTTTATCCTTTTTTCCCCCACTAATAGTTTCCAGAAATGGGCAGGTCCACAACTGCCATAACGTTGGAAGAATGGTTCCTTTAATCAGAGTTCCCTTCTAGTTTTGTAAGGTTAACAGTTTAGAAATTTGTGATAAATTCTGAACTTCTGGATGTTTATCTAAGCTGAACACAAAGCAACCCCTTCTGAGATCTGCCCTGCTATAAATGTAGTGCTGCAGATCTGCCTTAGGGTTCTGCAGCTTGCATGCAAACCTCAATTTGTATTGTTATAAATGATTGCCACCGGTGTGTTTCCTTGTGATATTGTAGTTATTGCCTTTTCTTAGGTTAGTGTTCTTCTTAATGTAAATAGAAGTCCCCTAAAATAAAGCAAAATATTTTTCTCTCCCTACATGTCAACATGTGTGTCAGCACACATATGATGCCTTTTTTTTTAATTTTTCCCCTCTGTCATCTTTATATAGTGGAACAAAAAGTCCAAACTAAAATGCTCAGGAGGTTACTGAGTCTTAGACTATATGAGAATCTTTGCAATTTTAAACAAGTACCAACTACATTCATAGCAAGATTAAAAATAAGTTTTACTAGTAACCTTGGCAGGTACCCTGCAAATATAGAGGCTGTTAAATTTTATAAGGCATTAATACCTTAGAAAGCTCTTGGGAAATCCACTCTCCCCTCACAATGGTCTTTGGCCACACGTCAGAAGTGAAAGACACCACAAGTTTTGGTTGGATGACATAAGACAAAGGACTGGTGCTGGTTTTGACACTTACTGCACAAACCTGTTTTTCTTCTGGCTAATTCAAAGTGTCATCAGAATGGATTAAAGAGCAAAGGAAAGAGAAGGAGTGAGGGAGAGGAGGTAAATTAATTCCTCCATACCAGAAAGCCAACTTTCAGTCAGCTTTTCCCTGGATGTTTGTATCTGCAAGCCTACTGAGGATTCCAGCAGAAGGAAGTCTATTAATTTTCCATGTACTTGTTGACGAAAAAGCTATCAGGATTATGGGCTGAATATTTCTAGAGTAGGGAAAGTAAGGGATGCAATTAATCTCTGTGAACTAAAATATACCTCTTTTCATTAATCTTTTATTGTAAATGAGCAAAGTAATTGAACCAGTACCACACTGTCAGAATAAATGCAATGCCAGTGGGATATGCATGAGAGAGCACATACTGATTGAGTATTAAATATCTAACGGCAATAATTTATGGTTCATTACCTCTTTTTGGAGTTCCTTAGTTGCAGAGTGCTTGAATTTTAAGTAGACAGACTTTCAGCAGAAACTGCTTTCAAAAGCTGAACATACCAAATGTGCAAAACCCTCAGCAATCTACTTAAAATTAAGAGTTTTGTACTTAGTTGAGCCAACCTCTGCCCACCAGCAATGTGCAGCTATTTGCAACTTGGATTAATGCAATTAAAGATGCAGTGACGAATATTTCAAGGATCACGTGCCAGACGAAAATCAGAGAAATTAACAGAACATTGCATACAAGCAGATCACAGGTAAAAATGGCCTAATGTTCCTATAGGGAGAGTTTATAAAGGAGACACAGCTTCGTGCTGCTCCCTTGGATCCTGTCCCTGGAAACAGGACTGAGGGAACAGCTGGAGCTGGGCCAGGGCAGGGTTAGGTTGGAGATCAAGGAAAGCTTCTGCTTCCCCCAGAGGGTGCTGGGCACTGCCCAGGCTCCCCAGGGAATGGGCACGGCCCCGAGGCTGCCAGAGCTCCAGGAGTGTTTGGACAGCGCTGCCAGGGATGCCCAGGGTGGGATTTTGGGGTGTCTGTGCAGGGACTGGAGCTGGATCAATGATCCTGGTGGGTCCCTCCAAACTCCAGATATTCTATAATTCTATGACTTCCAAAAGGTTAAATTTTAGAAAGTGGAGCAGAGTATGGCCACTTAAAACTCTGTCACACGGCATCATTTAATTATCAAGTGACTACTGCACCTGTTCAATGGAAAAATATTCAGACATCCACTTGTATAATCTGAAGTATAAATCATGTTATCTCTTTACTATGACTTGAGCATTCCTGACAGCACCAGGCTTACAGGGAGTTGTGGCAACAGTGAGAGCTGCAATGAGTTTGGCCTCTTCCCTCAGCACCCCTTTCCCTGGCTGTGAGCAGAACCATCTTTTTCAGGGAGAGATGTCACCTTTGCTAAATTGACACACCACGACCTCCTTCACCAACAGGCCTCCTGACAGATTCCAGCTGTCCTGCTTTGATGGAATCTTTCAAGGATCAAAGAAAAGATCAAACTAGAAGTGGGAAATAAATGCTTCAGTGTTTTTATGCCCTCTTCATCTTGACTTCACAGGAGTGTAAGTGATGAAATCTGAGGGGAACCAGACAGGAGTCAGCCCAATCCCACAGATTTTAATCCTCTTTCTGAATTTTACTCTTTCTGTTGCCTACTGGCATTGCATGCAGGGCTCCTGAGCCTATCTGCTGGTGAATTCTGCTCATCTGTTGAAAATTAAACTGTCCTATTCAGACACTGCTCACTTGGCAACAGACTGCTCTATGTTTACTGTTTATTGATTTTTGTTAACTGGGACTATAGAGAAGAAGCATTTCAGTTTCAAAGTCGTCCCAGAGGACACTGGCGGGTTACAATCACTTATACTGTAAAAAAGCTTCATGTTAATTGACTCTATATTTACATATTATGAATGCATATTTTAATCTGTTTTACATGAATAAGTCCTCCACAATGAAGATTTCATTTCCTTTTTTAAAACAACATAACTACTTGCCTTATTTGAAGAGACAAATCTCTTCTAAATTGTTTTGACCTTTCCTTGTGTCCTTTCTTAAAGTGGAAGTTGTATCTGCCTTCTCAGTTCAGGAATTTCTTATCTTAAAGCAAAGGGATGAACTCAACTTCAAACTGAAACCATTTCATTGTGCTCCCTCCAGTTTGGCAAGTCACCCTCTCTGTCTGTATTTGAAACAGCCAAACTCCTGACTAGCTCAACTCAACTATTTTTAGCCACAATAGACAAAAGGCTGAGAATAGACCAACTTCAGCACTGCACTGGGAAAGGTCTCTGGTCAAACCCAGAAAGATGTGGAGATATCCCAGACTAGTAAAATACAAAGGTCAGGACATTAATCTGGAATAGAGCAGAGCCGTCTGAACATGGCACCCCTGTTGCTGTTTAACATTTTGCCCTCAACCTTGGCAAAGTCTGTTCTCCTCCTGTACAACCCTTTTGCTTGGAGTTTCCAAAGCCAACCTGCATTAAGATGAAACACTTTCTTACCCATCTCTAATTTCATCACCATCAGAGCAGGTCTCGGTCAAGAGGGTTCAATAAAATATTACCCACTTATGCAACACACTCTCTGGCCTCAATGCTTCATTTTTAGGCACAGAAAGTTTATAGTCATCAATCATCCCTACCCAAACCCCAAATATTTATCAATGTTCTGCTCTTTGCCAGGACCACAGGAACTATTACAAGCCAGCTCTGCTGGGTTCTGAGAGCAGAGCCAGACAAAGCTTTCCTCACAAAGTACCTGCCTCCCTTCTCACAGTTTCCAAGCCTTTTCATAAATTATTGGCTCAAACAGGACACTCCTGCTAGCAAAGAGAAACACCTCCATCCTAAGGCCTCAGGAGAAGGAGGAACCTTACAGATTCCTATTTGTCAGGCACCACATTTAAAGCTCTGCAATAAAACAATTAAGCGTATTCACAGACGTGAAAACTGCAGCCCCGAGTGTTACTATTCCATTCCTTCATTCTCAAATCACTCTAATATTCCTCTAGTAAATGTGTACTCTGGGGGCTTATCTGTTACTGCTCTGTGTCTTCACAGCACCTTTGTAGCAATGTTCTTTTGTGTTTGGAATTACACCCTGCAGAAATTGCTTCCTGCCACCGAGACAGACCAATTCATTTTATGACTGCAAATCTATATTAATGTCTTTTCTACAGTATTTAACGATGCAAGTCCTTCCACTTGTTACTCTCAAGCATTTCAAGGCCTGTATTCCTGGAGACAGTAGTGCATGCAGAAGATTACAGTGGTTTTTATTGCAGTTAGAAACTACCTGATGTTCCCATGATCGATGCAGTGAGAACATGCGTGTGGTACATTAAAATGTTAAATATAGACAAACAAATAAAAATCAGGGCCAAGCGACTGCAATGGAATAAAGAAACAGCTCCCATTTATATTTTTTCTAAAAGCCGTTCTAGCATCATAGCAGCAGAACAGAAGACAGTAGCAGAGTGCATATGGAATTTAATTTTGAATGATATTGAAAGGTCAGTACAGAATTGCTCAGCTCATATTTTTGTGAAGATAACATGTGTGAACTAGTTATTTCCTCCTTTTAACATATAATGACCTTGTCCTTTGATTTAATGAGAAAATTATACATGCTGCACTCAGATTTAACAAACTCTCCAGAATTAAAGATATACCAAAGGAGAGGGAAAAAAAATAAAAGATGAATGAGATTGAGACCTCACACTTGCAACCCAACCATCTGGCAGAAGAAAGCCCAGAGATACCAGCACAATGGCCTGTGGAGCCTCTGCTGTGGCACAGGCAGGGGCAGAGAGGGGGAGAGCTGTGCAAGGGCTGCTTCCACCTCAGGTGTACTGACCTTGTTAAAGTGATGTAATGTGAACAATGCACACGGTTAAATGCCAGGTCACACGTGTGCTGCTGCTAGCAGGGAGTGCAGAAAGACAACACTGCCTGAAACACTGCACTGTAATTATAACTTGGGAAGACTTCTATAATCTTAATTATAAGCAGGCTGCCTAACCTGTGTTAAGACCATATCTCTCAATTCTAAGGGTTGCAGTAGTATCCCATGTCACAAAGGAACATCCATTTACTCATTAAAAATCTTATTTAAAATTTCAATGAATTTAAATTGTTTTCCTCAACTCCCAGAAAAATAATGAGGCCTCACACCATGAAAGAATCTCTTCTCGTGTAGAAGTGGAAGAGTAAACTCCTAATTCTCTTCCTAGCTCTGCTTTAGCCACTGTATACTCCTGACTATGCTTCTTTTACTTTCTACCTTTTAGAACTCTGCAAAATGCCACAGTTCAAAAGATTTGAAATTTGTGTGCCCGACATCCAAGGACTTGTTGGACAAACAACAAAACAATGCAAGTGGCTGCTCTTGCTTTCCACTGCTCTCTACTTGCAGCTGAAGAAATCAAGCTGGGGATACAGAAGTTTAAACAGATTGATTATTGCTTTAGTATGACTTTTCTTGCTTTTTCCAGGGTGAGCTCTGTGCTGTTTCAGGGGCACAGGATGATCCTTCCCTGGCTTGGGCCACAGACAAGGAAAGAAGCAGCTTTATGGGAGTGGTTTATCCTTCCCTCCCTACTTATTTCTTTGATTTTGTGCAGGGTTTTAATTTCACAAGCACATTGAGGGGAGAGACTGATGAGATTAGAAAGGGATTTCTGAGGATGAGCAATCCCACAGGGATCACTTAGGAGAATCCACTAGATTGGATGACAGATACATTTTTGAACAATCAACCTGAAGAATTGTTTACTGAATATTAGATTATATTAAATATGCAGGTTACATCTGAAGCCTGACTAAAGCAACTGGATACTGAAATTTATTTTTCTTTAAAAAAAACCAAAAAACAAAAAAAATCCCCCCAAAAAAACAAAAAAAAAAAAAAAAAAAAAAAAAAAAAAAAAAAAAAAAAGAAAAGAAAAAGAAAACAAGAACAAACTGAAGACTACTGAGTTTATGTTGTTTCTCCTGATAGTCCCCTCTGCTGTCTTCAGAGCAAGTGACTCACAAGGAAATAAAAATCTCCCAAAGACGAGTCCTGGTTTCAATGCAATGCAGAAGAAAGGCAGAGGAGCAAAATTCCCAGGAATCAGCCTTGTGCAGAGCTGTCACACCTGCGATTAGCAAGGTCCAGAGCCCTATCCCGTGGTTTTAGGGGTCCTCAGATGAGTTTCCTGCCTGTGATCGGTCTCGCAAACCACCACAGCGTGGCACTGTGACATTCCAGCTGCAAACCTGGCTTCATTTCCCTGGAGCCAGGCTCCTGATGAAGCCCCCAAAACAGCACCTGTGCTGGGTGACAGGGCCTCTGAAAGAGCCGTGCTGCCCTACAGCTCTGCTCCCTCAGTCCCCACCACCTGCAGTCATGGATCCCACTCCAGGGGCTGCGGGGCTCCCATTTTGCAGGAATGCCTGTGGGAGCAAGGCAGCAATCCCAATGCTGGCTGAGTGACAGCAGCTGTGCTTGGGATTGTGGAAAGGGAATAAAGAAGGCTGCTTCTCCTTAGTTCTTAAAAGAACCCCATCCTAGAGCTAGCAATTTATATTCAGTGAAACTCATCTGACAAACCAATATTTTCTATCAGAACAAAACCCCAAATTATCAAAGAGCTCCACCCTCAACAGCTCCATGGACACAAAGTAAGTACTGGCCTGCTCCAATGAGTATTTCTGCACCATTGCAAAATACTTTCTAAGGGAGCCTTGAATTCTGAAGTAAATTTGTAAATAAATGAATAAATGAAATAAAGCAACCACTCAGCATTCTCAAAATAGTTTGAAATAAATATTGCAGCCAGTAAGACTGCAAAAAACCTGTTTATTATAGAAAGTGTTACACAGGTTTTGCTGACTGGTGTCCAACCAAAGCCTTCCAAAGTGGCTTGGTTTTGGTTATTTTTTTCTCCATCTTAAAATAATCTACTCTGATGAAAGGCTGGAGTCATTCTGTCCCTGTCTCTAAAGGTGGCAGGAATTGCCATGAAGCTGTTCAGGGCCCTGTCACAGCACTCCTTCAACTATCTTGTAGCTCTCAATTGAAATACTGATCAAGTCTGGCCCTACTGAATTTTTACAATTAAAGTTTCAAGGTGACATACTATGGCATAACATTAAGCATAGATTTCATTTGTCCTTCATTAATAATCAACCTTACAGTCAAATATCCATTAACATGAACTGCATAATAAAATCAACAACAATTTCAAATGAATTCCCATATGAACAAAACATTTCAAATGCTTAATATTTCACACTCCTCTTTCACCAGATACAGTTCAGTAGCAGTCTAGGTCTTTGAAATCTTCATAATGCTTTTTATCTTTTGAAATGAAACATTTCCCTTAGACTTTCATATCACCCCTATTACTTTACATCGGTGCCAAGTCAATTCCCTTTCTGGATTACATCGTTCCTCTCATATCTCCTTTGCCATTTAGCAAACAACATCCTTTCTCTGGATCTTCTCTGGGTATTTACTCATAAAAAAAGGGCACTGTTCAAACCAAAATTAGCAGAATCAGAACCAAGGCAGCCCTCCTCTGCTTCATGGGCTGACATGTGCAATAAGTGAAAACTCAGAGATAGAAATGCATCAAACAAACAAAATTAACAGTCGGTTTGCTATATAGAAAACTTGGCAAAGGAGGCCCTTTAGTATCACCCACTGGTGTACTGAATTATTATAAAAACAATCCTTCAATAATGTAAATTTATGTATTTTCCCTGTCCTGTAGATTTTTTATTTTCCCAAACAAGAAGTATTCAACCCTCTTTGCTCCTATAACCTGGTGCTATTCTGCTCAGGAGCACAATAGCTCCAGAGAACAAAACTCCTACCCATTATCATCATTAATGAAGAAAAAATTCCCAATTGTGACTGGAACATTTTAAGATTTCAGATTTAGCTGCTTGTCCTGGTTGGGAGCAGTGTGTTTGCTTGTATTCTGCGGAGTAGGGGTGACTTTGTCATGCTCAAAATCTGCGCTTTTTGATGTTAACTAACTTCCTATAAAACCCTGTGAATGCCAGATAAGGAGGCTTTTACCTGAGAGCAGCTAAGTCTGATAAGTGAGGTGTTTGATTAAGCTCAACTAAGATTAGGAGAAAGTTATTGATGCCTTATCTCCAAAGGACTATTCAGTTCGACAGCTATCTCGGTGAGAAGCTGTCCTTTTTCTCTCCCTGACAAAGCCACAATCTAACCATTTTAAATCCAATCCACTTACAGCCCTCAGACAATGCTCTTCATTTACTATAGCTCAAGTTGCCACATTCTTATGGCAGATTAGGACAATATTTATTACAAGATCCGGAATCTTGTATGGAATTCTCAGGCACTAAACACTTTAGACAACAAAGGTTTCCCAAAATTTCTCCATCTTGAGAGGAAAGCACAATTTTTAAAGTGCTGCTTCCATTGCATAATACTCCTCTGAACATAATGCAGAGCAATTTCCCAGTACTTTATAAAATCTATTCCTTTAGGCTACCATTTACATCCTAGGAATTACAGCCATATTGAGTATTTGCATGGAGATCATTAATATTTAAAGTGGGACACAGGACTTAAGCAACTGCACTCACAGAAGGCCACAGCACCCTCCTTCCATGCCATTTTGCAGTGGCAGCAGTAATGCATCCCCTCTCCCCCTGATGGTTCTTTGGAGTGGTGGGGTTTTTTTATCAAAAGTTTGGAAGTTCCCTGTTGCTTAGACAGAACAAGCCATTCCAGGAGAGGAGTCCTGGATCCTAGGTGTGCTTTGTGAAAATATTGGCACTGCTGAGCACGGACAAAACAAAGAACCAGACCCATAACCCCTATGCTGTGTGACCAAAACCTCTCCTCTCCTCCTGGCATCCCATTGTGCCCTAAACTAGGATTGAGCCGTGCCCTGCAGACCTCCATGCCCAGCACTCCTGCCCCTCCAGCTCCCTGCTCAGGCCTTCTGCTGCTTGCAAATCTCATACCTAGGTGCCCAGCTCCCAAAACACTGCTCATCTAATGAGCAGTTCTCGTTTGCAAACTTCAGTATGTGTTTAGGTGGCCCCAAACTTCTTGGGAACTTGATTTATTTCTGCTGGAATGGTGTGAGATCACGACTGGACTTTTAGTGAACTTGACCTTCTCTCTCTCCTGCTGTAAATTGCCTGACACCCTGCTGGAAGAACACAGACTTTGTCAAGAAACTGTAATTATCAAAATGCATGAAACTCGAGATGCAATTTGCACTTGTTCATCACACCGTTCCATTTTCATCCTGTTGTATTTTTTCTCATTTTAATGGAGTTCCTATGCTGCAAATTAGTCTCATAGCGCTCCTGCCTTGTTCTTGCTTAAAGCAGACATCCATGAGGTATCCCACTGAAAAATATCCTGTAAGGGATATTTAACTTTGCTTGCTAATTCCAACTGCAATAGCTAATTTAACAGAGGTTTATTATTAGTTCTCAATTCTTTTCCAGGCCATGCCTTCTTCCAACATACAAAAGTGAATGTTAAAAAAACCCCACCCTTAATATTGTAGCTGTCAGTTGTGGATAGATCTGTGAGATGATAATGACAAAAATGCAGATGTGATCTCTGGAATTTGTGCAGGTAAGCAAACTAAACAGAGCTAGGCAAAGCTGTATTTATCTAACACAAATATGTATGTTCCTCAAATATAAAAAGAAAGTATTGATTTGCTACTGATACAAGCTCTGTTTCCTCCAAGCACTCCTGGCTTAAAGCCCTTTATGGAATATACTCTTGTTGATCATCAAATACAGCACATTCCTACATCAGCAGCGTAGGAGGGAAGATTATTCCTCTGAGAATTACTGTATTCAAGAGGCAAGTGATAATATCATCACAAAATAGACAAGTTACATTTAAAATTAAATAAAATAACGCACCAGAGGCTTCTGCATCTCCTAATGCTTTTTTATTTCCCAAACTTGTCTCTTACTGGATCAGGCAGAACAGTGCTTTACTTCCATGAATTTTTAATTTGATTTCATCAAAACTGTGGTGAATTCCTCCTATCTTTTCCCTATGCAGACTTAAAAAACAGCTTACAGAATTTGTACAGCCAGAGCAACTGAAATAGGCTCAACATTCCAGATGAAAGCATTGGTTTTACTTAAGAGTAAATACACAATGCTTTGCTCAGAGCTCCTCTTTTGGCAAAGCAGGGGATTCACTTGTTTGCAAATTGCATTCACAGGCTGCATTCACTTCACGAGAGGTTGTAGGGCTCAAAGGTGTTTCTGCACCTTTCTTCCTTGAGATAAGAACAATGTCACCCACAAACCATTTCACCATTATTAAAAATCTGCACTGCATCCACGGGTGTCACAGAATCATGGAATGGTGTGGGTTGGAAGGGACTTTAAAGGTCATCCAGTGCCACCCCCTGCCAGGGGCAGGGACACCTTCCACTGCCCCAGGCTGCTCCAAGCCCCAATGTCCAACCTGGCCTTGGGCACTGCCAGGGATCCAGGGGCAGCCACAGCTGCTCTGGGCACCCTGTGCCAGGGCCTGCCCACCCTCCCAGGGAACAATTCCTTCCCACTATCCCAATCTAAATTTCTCATCGTTCAGTTTGAATCCATTCTCCCTTGCCCCGTCACTGCAGTCCCTGAGGAATTGTCCCTCTCTGGGTTCCCTGCAGCCCCTGGAAGGAGCTGTGAGCTCTCCACACAACCTTCTCCTCTCCAGGCTGAGCAGCCCCAGCTCCCCCAGCCTGGGTCCACAGGGGAGGTCTCAAATTCCCATGTAGTACTGGAGTTGCACAACCAGTTATTCTCCAGGAAATGGTCATTCTGACATTTGTACCTTATTCGTGCTTCTGCACTGAGCTGACTCTGTTTCCTGACATAAAACTTTTGTATGAAGCAGCCATTCCTTTGGCAGAGCCCTTGTGGTGACACTTTCCACTGTGACAACTACCAGGGACTTTGGGGTTCACTGAAGTGCAGGGAGGTACAAAAGCACTGCAAGGAAAGCAGAAAATTCCTGTAGCACTCATTTGATAAATACAGCCTGGGTTTAATTTGTCCATTCAATCCTTTCTCATCCTGGGGAGGCAGAAGTTAATTTGTTTTGTATGCAAGCAGCAACCATTTGGGTCAGCCTGAAGAAACTATTTCGGACTGTCAACATGCATCTAGGGGAGCCTTGAGACAGAGTAGGAGACAAATTGACCAAACGTTGATTTATAGCAACAGTCAGCCAGAGAAGGCAGAAATGTGAAAACAGTGCAAGCAGAGTGTGAAACCCAAACCTGAACTGTCAGGGAACTGAAAGAACAACCAGATGCTTTCTGCAGTGACATAAATCGAAGCAGAAGTCACCAGGCACAGATATAAGCATTGCTACCACAACACGTAAATAATCTGACTCGCTCTAAAAGAGTTGTTCTCTGGTGCTGAAACCAACTGCTGGTTGCATAAATCACATCCCCCCTCAGACACAAACTGGGTAGAACATGCATTCTTCAGAGAGAGAAAACTGTGTCACGGAGTTGGAGTATTCTCTCCTGCTGGAAATGCAATCTAGGACAAAAGAATTGTCACATTCTGGGTCTGAAGGAGTGCCAGTGGATTAGAGAGTAGCTCCTGCTGGCACTACTCTTTCAATTTATCCCCAAGTATCACATGAACATTACTGTTACTGCTTCCATTCTGCATTAAGAGATGAAGAAATTGGTTACAGACCAGTGAGAGACCATTCAAACAAATGAGCAGCTAAAAACTACAGAGGCAATAACTCCTTTGTGTGCGAGTTACAGCATTACAGGACACAGGAATTTCTATTGAATTCTACAGCTGACTGTAATTCTATTGCTCCTGTAAGTCAACAGCTGTCATTAAGCAATAATCACTTAAAAAATCTGCAGTCTTCTGTGTTTCAGAGCATAGAACTGAGATCGTCTATGCTTATATCACATGGCCAGTTAATCTTTCAAACTGAAGTTTATATACAAGCACCTTGGGAAGTTTCTTTCTGAAATAATGGTATCACTACTAAATGCTGAAGATCAAAGTTTTCAAGTATGTGATGGCTGATTTTGATGAGTATCTCCAAAAACTGAGATCTACATGGAACACCTCTGGCCTCACCATGCACTTATGAAGTCTGCTTAACCTCACCTACACTATTTTTATCATTAAAAAAAAAAAAAAAAAATTGCACATCTTTACATCAAAAATGCACCTGAAAATTTCATTTCCAAGCCCTTCTCAAAGGATAGCACACATTGATTAACTGAATTAGTTATTACCTTTGTGTAAGAAGAAAAAGCAAAAAAACCTATTTGTTTTCCTCTAACAATTCAAACTTGGAGAAAGGCATTGGACTCTGCAGGGAAACATCTGCTCTCAGAGCAAACACCATTTCAGTTAACAAGAGAAAGGAGTAACATAATACTTGGCTATATCTCAGTTCCTTTTCCACTCGTTTGCTTCGTTCATCCTTTAATGCAAGAAATAGACAATACTTTCTCTATATGCCTTTTTCATATAAAAATACAAATAAATACAAAGAGAAATCATTGCTGGGAAAAGGGAACACACTGCAATCTTAGTGTGTTTTTGCACTACAGAGCCTTATTCACCTTGCCAAAAAATATTCACTCCACAGAGACATGAAGCAAGATAAGGGGAAAAAAAGGGTCTGGCATTGAGGTACGAGAGAAAGGTCAGCAAATCACATGAGCATTCTTATGTCAAGACTGAGCCACGGGGTAAATTACTCTGAGCCCCACGGAGCAGCTACAGAAAGTTGTTTGGAGATTCAAAACCTGTACAAACTAGTCTGCTGGCAGAAGGTGGAAATCAAACCATGAACTCAATCACTCCCAAGTGACCATAAAACCCAAAAATCCCAACAAAGCTTGAAAATATCCACAAACAGAAAAGAAAAGCACATGCTCATGTTGTCCACATTCTGCAAGCAGCCATTTAATATGCACAAAACTCAGTGGAACATTTTCCACTGATTGGGAACTTTTCAGAACAATCATATCAGAAACCAAAGGCTCTCTACCCCACCACCCCAAACTAAAAATATCTCCACCTTCTGAGGGAGATTTATGTTGTTTCCAGTGCTCCCTGTCTTCATAAATGCTCCCATTTTGTCATCAATTTTGTTTTGGCAGGGAGGTTCATTTACAACTCAGAGAGTAGTTTGTACTGTTTTATCCTCTTCCCCAACCTCAAATATGTTGAAAGATTTGCCTTTAAAAAAGGTTTTATGACAGCACATAATGGTGATCCTTCCTCTAGCACTCAGAGGGATGAAAGGCTGGTACAACATGCCTTAACCTGAAATTCAGCACAGAAAAAAGCACAAATATAGAAATGAGAAGAAATTCAGGCTTTTTGTCACTTCTCCTCATCATCATTTTGCCTTTCATGTTTTATCCAAATCCATTGGGAAAGAGGAACACAGGATTAAACCAACAAGACTTAACATATGTTTCAAGTCAGGACCAGCATAAACAAAAAGGTGTTGAATGATAGATCATATTTTCAATGTCCACGCATGCACACAATCTGAATTGTGAATAAATATCTGGGTCTGACAGCTGGGGAACATTGCAGTATTATTACATTTTCCCAGGAAGAGCTGAGCATGTGAGGTTTCAAGAGACAACAGAAAATACAAAGGCTACAAAGACATTTCAATATTGTGACAAACACTTCCTTTCTTTAAAGGAGCAAGGAAAATTTGAAACAACACGAAGAATCAGTTTCCAGGTTCTGTTGCTTTTAAGCACAAGACAGATTTTGTTTTGTAGTTCTAATCTGAGAGAAGTTGAACTCCCAGTAGATATTGTGACTTGGTCACTGTACAAGAAAATGTCAGGATTTAGGAATCATGGCACTGAAAAAACACACATAGTGTAAAGGGCTATCTTGGAAAGTGGTTAAATATATAAGAGATGGGAGATAAATTCCTGCTTCTCAACCAGTAAGAAAGTGTATGAGAACTTCATTTATCACTCCAAGTTTACAATTGGAGAAGACAGTTTGGAGAAGAGAAGGCTCCTGGGAGACCTTGGAACTGCTTCCAGTTCCTCAAGGGGCTCCAGGAGAGCTGGAGAGGGACCTGGGACAAAGGCCTGAAGTGCCAGGACAAGGAGAAATGGCTTCCCAATGCCAGAGGGCAGGGTTAGGCAGGATATTGGGAAGGAATTGTTCCCTGGGAGGGTGGGCAGGCCCTGGCACAGGGTGCCCAGAGCAGCTGTGGCTGCCCCTGGATCCCTGGCAGTGCCCAAGGCCAGGTTGGACATTGGGGCTTGGAGCAGCCTGGGACAGTGGAAGGTGTCCCTGCCCATGGCAGGGGCTGGGAATGGGATAAGCTTTGGGCTCCTCCCATCCCAAACCCTTCTGTGAGTCTGTGAACTCTGCACAAAATGAATGGGTTAGAAGTGCTGTCTTTTTGGTTCCCTATTTCTCATCACCTCTTTCACCACTGCAGCACACAAGCTGCTATCAGAGGTTTACCACAAGAAAACAACACCCATCTTTCGTTATTTCCTTTTGTTTGGCCATCAGAGCAATTACTTGAAAATGCCAAGATCTGTGGAACACGCAATTCAAAAAGTGCCAGATGATACTGCCCTGAAAAGTGCTCCATGAACGTGGGTGAGCTGCTTCTCACCACCCCAGCCACCACAGCTGTGTCTCTGCTCTTGACCTATACCAAGCAAACAGTAGATCAGCTCAGTCTAGTCTGAAGGGAACTACTTCATCTCCAGCAAGTTTTTATTGGGTGTGATACTGACAGGCAAGTATCAAGCATGGCAGGGACAATTATCTCAGGTCAGCATGCAGATCTGTGCATTACCTGCAGCTCTGTGCATTACCTGCAGCTCTCATTGCACATGGCACCAGATTCTAGAAGCCAAAGGCCTTCAAGGACAAATAAGTAACACAAAAAACACTTTGCTGAATTCTTTTCTTCATATCTTAAAGAGCTGTCAGGGTATGCACAACTCTGCTAATAGAATACTCAAAGCTACATGCTAATTTACTGAGAAAACACCAATCACCTGTACAGGTTCAATTCCTCCTTCTCCTCAGTATCACAATCATCTCAATGCCATTGAAAAAAAGTATAAGGATGTTTTAGGCTTTTAGATCAATACTGATCATCATTACCCAATCATATTCCAGCACAGCCTCCCAGAAATTCCTGGCTCTGTTCCATACCCTCTACAACACTTAAGAACCTGTTGCATTTCAGGCTTATTGACCACATACTTATTTTAAATTGAGAGTAATATGCCCAATTATTTCAGTAAATAATCCTTTCATCTTGAAAATACAATTTATATATTTTTGCTTCAAAGCAGGCAAATGAATTACAATATAACAGGTGGTGTGTTTTGAGGTTTTTGTTTTTTTTTTTAAATAAATTGTTCAAAATTGTAAATAAATTATTACAGCGGATGTATATTCTGGAGCCACAAGTTTTATTCCCCAGACTACTAAAATTTAGAGCTGGAACATTGTTTGTGAATGTGCACGAAGTGTGGACTTCGTGCAAGGATATATGAATAGCAATAAATAGATCTTAAATAAAATTAAAAAAAAAAAAGTGGATTTAAACACATTTTACTCAGGAAAAGAATGACTTCACAAAATCCCTTATTGTTATTGATTACAGAATTAATTACAGAAGATTTTACTATTATTTGAATGATTTAGTCTTAAACCAATCATCCAGATTAAAAGGCTGATGCTAATTTCTCTCTTCTGTTTAAGAGTTATCATGGTTTATTCATCAGTTATGAAGACATCAGTTCTATCATAACATAATAGTCACAAAATAAGGGAAAAGGAGACACAGACACTCCATTTTGCAGAGCAGATACAACATTGCTCTGCTTTCCTAAACAGGACCCTCCCTCACCAGCTCTTTCTTTTACAGTGATCACAGCAAAATTCCACAGGCCCCTCTATTGGCAAATTAATTGCTGCATTCTAATTAAAAGCATTTCAAGTTAATAATTTTCCCTGGCTGTGCTGCTGTCAGCACGGATTTGCATCCCCGTTGTGCAGAGCTGATCCCATTCCCTTGAACCAAGCCAGGTTCTCCATGAGAGCACCAGGGACCAGGTCACAGAGCCTGCGCTTCCAGCACTTGGTGTCTCCACCCAGCCACCCCTTCAGGAAGGGATCTATCTGCCTGGAGTAGGTACTCCACAGTTTTCCTAAGGATACTACAATTCCTTTTATTTGCAATTTTGTTTTCTTTTATTTGCTCCTCAATATCACTCAAAACTGATACCACATTTCACCAAGTAACATTAAGGACTAAGTTTTCTATTGTCCCTGCAGTGATTTCCTTAATTTGCATTAAAAACCAAAAAAAGCTATAAAGATCTAAGTTTTGATTCACAGACAGAATTTATACCAAGCAGATCCAGATCATTTATATCACATCTCTTCACTCTGAAGTAGCCTGAAAGTTTTACACAACATTTTATTAAATTTCTACCACTGAAATAACTGAAGTTGGGTCTGAAATGCTTTCACTAGTGCTGCTTTCTCCTTTCCTCTTACATTTACCACTGTACTGACTGTTTTTCTCCAACACTTATAAATTAAAAAAAAAGTAAACCAAACAATTAAACAAAGCAAAATTAAACAATTTTTTTTTTTGTTTCTTAGAAATTGTAATTTTGCAAAGTTTAGTGCCTAGAAACATACTCAAAACCACTGAGGAGAATCTTAGCTGCAAAATTTCAACAGGGGTTTCAAAGTCTTTAAATGTGAGGATTGCTTCTGGTTTTTTTCTACAGTAGGAAATCAGAAATGCAGCACATGTTCACACACAAAGGGTTTGAGTTCTTTTTTTGAACCACTTCATTATTTTAAATGAAAGAAAGCACCTGGATGAGTGCTAACAATGGAAGAATAATTTTGATCTCAGTTACTCAAACACTAAAAATAAACATTTGGCCTGAAGTCAATCATAGAAGATTACAAATAGACACACATTCAGAACCTTCTAACTGCAGCTAATCAAGGAAATTGGAAAGGTGTGACGCCTCTCAACTAGTGAAATCAAAAGCCATAAAAACCAGATGGAAGCAGAAGATCTCATAATACAACAGTTTGCACCATGTTTTGAGTTCTCGCAGACCAACAGTTCCAGGCTGTGAGGCTTTAGAAAGTTTGTTTGAGAAAAAAAGGGGCAGTTGGTAACACGTTTCAGTTGGTTTTTTTTGGTGATTTTTTCTGAATTTCAGGAAAAATTTCTCCATGGGAAGGGTGGTCAGGCATTGGAACGTGTTGGAGTCCCCATCCCTGGAGGTGTCCAAGGAAGGGCTGGAGGTGGCACTCAGAGCTCTGGGCTGGGGACAAGGTGGGGATTTGGCACAGCTTGGACTCCATGGCCTTGGAGGTCCCTTCAACCCAAATGATTCTGTGATTAAATACAATTTTGCAGTGATCTCAGGAAGAAATGCTTCCTCCTAGAAGTTTTCTTTATTTAGTTTGATCTATGCTGCTTTCAGCCTCTCTCTGCCTGAGAGCATTCCCTCCTGTTGGTCTTTAAACAGAAAAACGGCCTGCCTTAGAGCCAGGCATCCTGGCTTGAATTAGATCATCATTAGCAGAGCTCCCCTGGGAAAGCTGAATTAAATCAGGTTCAAGAAAGAAAGCCACTCTTTCCCTTCCCATGCAAACCTTTGATTTGCAATCCCATAAAGCTGAAAATCCAGGCAGATAAGGCCGCTGCCAAAGATTTTAGATCAGGTGATTTAGATCACCTGCCTAAAAGAACCATGAATCTCTTCCATGGACAAATACTAATTGTAATAAAGCTAAGACAGCCAAAATGGTTAATCACTCACCCAACAGGAAAATGAAAAATAAATTCACATCTGCAGGAGTAGATAGCACCCTAACTTCTCTGCCATTGTAAAATCAGACGAATCTCCTTAGCTTTGCTTATTCTGCAGTTAAAGCTATATTTTATTTTGGGACAAGGAGATTGGACAAACACCTTACACTTAGCAACCTAAACTTTGGAAAAGTTATTTTAAGCTGAATTTAATTTAACAATATGTTGTTTTGTTGGTTTTTTTTTTTTTTTAGTGCCACGTGTCCATACAAAGTGCAATCATCACAACTGCTCATCCCGCCTGATGCCCTGGACAGGGCACCCTCTCTCTGCATCATCAACTCCTTCAGCAGTGCAGTCATGGCCAGAACACTCCTGTTCCCACTGCTTCCCTATTCCATGAATTTGTCATTGCTGCACAGTCCCAGGTTTTCAGAAGCAGCTGGTCAGGGCACCCCAGGTGATTGCAGGTGGGGCCCACAGCTTACGAAACAGACATTTGGATACTTCAGGATCAGGAGCTGAAGTTTAACAGCAAGAAATTTGCTTTAGCAGCAGCCAGCCCAACCACTGCAATGTTACATGGATGAGAGAAGAGAAAAAAATGGTTTTCAGGATTTTTTTCAGGTGTTTTCCCAGCATTTACTTTGAGGAGAAAGGTGCAGATCTGGTACAAGTTTAGTCTGATCTCCAGATGTGATAGGATTGAGATTTACTGCTACCTTTAGTAGTGCTGAGGTTGCTAATGGAATTAGGGATTGCCTCCCACCCTCTCCACTTGGTCTTCCCATGGAGCCCAAAAGTGTATTCTGAAGGATCAGAAGGATCAGGGAATTGCATTATATCCAAAACCTATTTCAGACACAGGTATATTGGAACAAAAGTTCCTGTAGTGAACTCTCTCCTTTCTGGTTTCTTTTCCTTGGGGAAAAGCCCCACATTTTTACAGCAAAAGGTTTTAAATTCAATATTATAACTCTGATGAAGACAAATTTATTTTTCATTTTTATGGTTTTTTTGGATGCAATTCTGCTTCCACTGGAAGCCAATTGCCAAGAGTGTCAAAAATTAGACAACTGAGAAGTAAGCAGCAAGTTTGTTAATTACTAGGATTAATTTAATGAATTTAGTCTCATTAAGCTCCATGAGCCATGCTGCCTATAGGAGTGTGTGAAGGGCCACACCAGGAGTGTCAGGAGGCAATTAAGGACGCTGCCGAGAAATTTTGTGAGGAGGGAGGAGAATAAAGGCAACATTACGTGGAAAACAGCATAGTACTCAAACAGCCAATGGAAAGAATAAAAAAACCCAAAAGATAATTTTGGTCCCAACAAAGTGTATTCTCTCCTGAAGGCAAACAAGCAAATGCTTCAGCTACAATGGTATCTGGCAGCCCAGGCCCCTCCTCAGGTGAGAAACTGCCTAACAAAGCTTTCCCACACCTGAATCTGCTCACTGGTGAGTCCTGGCTACCAGTCCTGCCTTTAGGTATCAGGTGAAATCAGCATTCATGTAAAAACATTGCTAAGGGACTATAACTTAATAAAACACCACACTGCTATGTTGCTTTCAAGTCCTTTTGAAATTGAAAACGAATTGATAAAACCATGAAGTACCACTTATAAAACAACCCCTACTTCCTCCTGTTAATCAAATCTACAGCAGGAAAGACCAGCACCAACACAGACTGAAATCACGGCAATTACACAAGAATAAAAGATAATTATTTTCCTTTTCAAACCACAAGTTATAGCCTTCAAAAACCTCTAAGCTCCAGATGATTGGATTTGATGGACTAGAGGAATCTTAATCTTCCCCAAAATATTTAAACCCCCCCCAGTATTTTCAGGAGAAATGACACCCATGACATCCATCTAAATGACAACATCGAGGTGTCACAGCTGGGACAGTAAACACAGGCAGTGATGTCTCTGGGAAAACACATCTAAGAAAAGTGAAAAAGAACTCAAAAAGTGAGGGAATGAACAGTCTTGAGGGCGCTGAGGTGGGATCAGGTGCAGGAGGGAATGCTTCCAGTGCTGGAGTGGACATTCCTGCAGCCTGTGCAGAGGATTATCATGGCACGCTTACCTGCTGCCTGCGGAAAGAGCCACTGGAGAGACACCCACGCTGCATCCCAGGGAAGGGGATGTGTCCCGAGGATCTGCAGCCCCTGGAGAACCCATTTCAGAGCAGCTTTATCCTGAAGGACTGCAGCACACACAAGGATCCGTGCTGGAGCAGGGGAAGGCACGAGGAGGGAGCTGCAGCTACCCTGGAGTGACCACAGCCCCTCTGAGCCAACGCCCTGGAGGCCCTGGAGGAGCTGGGATGTGAGGACTGGAATGGAGCCTGGGAAAAGGAGGTGGAGGGGAGGTATTTTTGTATTTGCTTCTTCTCTCATCGTCTAAATCTTTTTTAATCAGTAATAAATGAATTGTCCATGAGGCTGTTCTGCCTGTGGAGGTAATTGTTAGAGATGTCTCTGGATTTAGTCTTCTCTGCAAGCTTTTCTGGGGGATGTTTCCCTCTGCCTCATTGAGGGAATTCAGAGCAGCTGTGTGGGCACAGGACAGCTCCCCAGGTCAACCACCACAGCACCAGACCAGGGGGGAACTGGGACACAAGTGCTGTATTCCCTGGATGCTCTGGGCCTTGGAAAACCCACTTATGGAGCCAGGGGAACACTCACCACAACTTTAGGAGGAAAAGAAGCAACTGTTCTACTAATGTGATTAATTAGCTGCAGCAATTACTGTGTGGAAACAATGCACAATTCCTGTATATTCCATTTCCTTTGTTATTATTTATAAAGCTTTCAGAATCCTTTTTTTTTTTTTTCGGGGGGAATATTAGGATGGAAGGAAAGAAGTACTTTTTCTAACTCCTCCCTTTAAATTATTAAGGCTTGCAATTAACGTTTGAATACTTAAGGTTTTCTATTATCTTAATGTAGCAGATATTCTGCCCATCCTATAGAGTTTTTGAGATCTTATGGTATGGGTGCATTGGCACTGATTGGGTTGAACACAGCAGGAAGAAGAAGTAAGAAGTGTTTTTTAGCATGAGCACAATAAAAGAAGGAGGTGGTGGAGAATAAATCTTTAAAATGGCTCCCCTTGGGAAAGAAATAGAAATACAGCAGTATTTTACTATTTGTCTAACATATGGTATGGATAAATGTCTGTTAGTGAAGCTGCATTAATTTCCTGAAGGAAAGTCTTATCTGGAGCTCTGATCAGTGCACAGATATGCAGATATTAAATACTGACTAGAAAAAATGGACAAGTCCTACTTTTGATGCTATTTAAGAACATAACTTCATAAAGTTAAATAATTTCAAATAAAAAAATCTTTCCCAATTTTATGCATAACTAATAATTAGCTACTCAAATGCATAAGAGCCTGGTAACTACTCCCTTCTCCATAAATTATTCTATAACTGTGTTAGATTCCAGTAGGGCTTTTAGAGTTTTTTTTAAAAAATGTGAATCTAATTTGTTTGGAGTTTCTGCTGGATGTGTGGGTGGGATTGAGGTGGACATATCCCAAAGAGCATTGTTTCAATTTTTTTTTTAATATTAAAGTAACTATGTTAAAAAAAAAAAGAAAAAAGCCCTGGAAAATAAAGGCCTATCCCAGAATACTTACAGGGTAAGATTTGACTGCTTTGGCTTGAAGAAAATACCCTTTTAGATGGTTATAAAAGTTGTAAAAGTACATAAGTTTTAAATGTTTTATGCCATAATTACTATGATAATCACATTTTCCCCGGTAGAAACACAAAAATAGGTGGGTACAGCACTAAAAACATATATTTCAAACAAGAAGTGACTTTAATGGAGTCTGCTGCAAACTAAAATTCTTCTAAATTCTACTAAAATGCTGTGTGTTTTACCAGGGCCAGCCCACCTTGGAAAGTGTGGGAAGGCTCCAAGGCATTTTGTGTGCTCTTCCAGAGCTGTTTCTGAGACCTGGGAGGGGATGGGAATTTGAGTTGCTATTTGTGACACATCTGAACAAAATCTCTGCTGGCTGATGTCAGAGAAAACGGTGATTTTTGGTGTTTCATCTCTGCTGTTGCAGTGCTACAGCTTTCAGTAACGAGGCAAAGCACGAGAGTGAAAATCAAATGCAGGTCGGAAGAATCATATTTCTGGAGTGAAATCCTATAGCTCCAAAAAGCTCAGGGGATTTCTGCCTGGGGGTCAGTGAGGCCATGAGCCCTGTGATTCTTTAGTCCATGTGTATCTATTAATGCTTTAGTGTGTGTGTATGTATATATGTGTATATGTGTATATGTATATATGTATACATGTATATATGTGTATATACACACACGTGGTTGGGTGTGTGTGTAAAATGGACTCCTGGAAGGATTCAAGGGCAGGTTGAATGGGGCTCTGAGCAACCTGATCCAGTTGGTGGGGGAACATTTTCCCCCAACAGGGGACTGGAAAGGTATGATCAAAGAGATTCATTCCAACCCAGACCATTCCATGATTCTATGACTCTGTTCTTCCCTCTGACTGTGCTCCTTTTCCTTATATACATAAAAAAAAAAAGTACTGAAAAATCATTGCATGCCCTAGAACTTGTGTGCTAGTCGTAGAAACACCCTGAGTCCATCCGTTCAGCTGCAATGTTATTCTTATTTTGCATTAAATCCCCTGCCTCTAATAAAAATTAATTATCTCACACTATTCAATGAGTCATGCCCAGCCTGCTAATTGTCTCAGCAAAAGGTTGTTGTGGTGATTTATTTCCACTCTTCCACTGCTGCTCTGAAACTCAGGTGTATGGCAAGTGTAGGAGCAGAGAAATACTTCTTTCTGAGAAAAATTGGTGTTTGTGTACTTATAGATTTCTGTGTTTTATAACAGAGCATTTAATTTCAACAGGCTTTGGGGGTTCGTGCACAGCTGCTGCTGCATTTCCCATCTTCCTCACAGGTGTCACACCTTGTAGGAATTTCTACACCATGATTAATGCAATGATTTTTTGTGTGAGGGGGAAAAAAAAAAAAAAAAGCCTGTCATTGGTTGTTGCTCCAAAAATAATTACAAAATAAAATGAAAGGGTAGGAGATATTGCTCGTTTGTTTGCATATGTTTAGTACTAATCTTCACAAAAAGCACTTCAAATCCAATATAAAAGTGTCTTGTCAAACAGAAGTACTTTCAGAATTTCTGGTATAATTATGATTTTTAAAGTTCTAAGGCTCACATCCTCACCTAGAACCAGAAGTCCTTAAAAGCATGGAATTATGATTTATAAGCAAAATGCCTACAACCGTTTCTTGGTAATTATAGATATTTTTCTTTTTCTGTTTGATGTTGAGCACAACTTCCACTTAAAATGTGAGCAACACCTTCACAGTGGTACATCCTCAGTGCTTAAGATCTGTCCCAGGAATGCTGAAAAAAGTGATGGCTATGGAGAGAAAACGCATTTAGGATGACAGAAAACAACCCTGCAGAAATATTAATAATAAGATTTAGGTAAGGAGCTTCAGTAAAATGACTGGGGACAAAGCTGACAAGTCCCAGATTTTAAAACATTTTAAGTGGAAGTGGATGAAAAGGCTCTTAAATTACTTGGGTACTGAAATCTAGCTTGAATATCCTATTAATTAATTAATTAATATCTTAATTTATTTAAGGAGCTTTTAGTAACACGAACATTTAAAGCTGTAAAATGCTACAGGCAAAAATTGCCTACTCAACTGCTGTGTGAGCTCTCTGTTTGCTAATGAAGGGATGTAGAAAAATATCTGGAATTTCAAGACTGGATTTCAAAGGAGCTGAATTAATGTTTAAGTTGGTTGTTTTCCATTCCTGATGTTCCTTCAGGATGGTCTCTTAGGAACACAAGTTGCTTTTGCAATATGACATGGTGCCTGAGATTTTAGAACATCCCAAGGTCATTAAGATAATGAAATGGACAGAGAGACAATATTTTTTTAAGAAAAAATATAATCTCTTTCTGTTAGGAGAAAACCATCTTTTATCTAACATTTTACATAATTTCCATGGACACAAGCATTAACAAATGTAAGGATGTAGCAGAATTAGTGGGAAAATGGTGACAGCTATGGGAAATAAATATCAAAATGTAGAGAAGTATCAAAAAGCAGTTTGGAGTGTTCCTGCTCAAATGTTAAACAGAAAAGACCTGGAAACTCAGAAGATTATTACTCCAAGAAGATTAATCACAAGGTTTGGGTTTTTTGGTTTTTTTTTGTTGTCTCTCTGTTTATGTATGAAAGTTTTTCAATAAATGGTCCAACAATGGGAAAAAACCTATTCAGGGCTGTATTTGTGTTCCTCAACACAGGAAACAGAAGTGTCTCAGATTAAATTTATTTTTTGCTCTCGTACACTATGGGGGAAAAAAAAACCAGTTTAAAAAAAGCAAACTCCATCCAGAATGGGACTGTCCAGGGAAAGACAGAGGAAGTTAATCTGAGCACAACGAACAGCAAATCAACAGCAGCCTTGCCTCGTGCTCCTGATGTTTGGATTTACCAAGAAACTGGCACTGAACACTTCTGTAAATTATTGGCTCCAAACAGGAATTAGAACCACATCTCTCCCTTCTGTTACATGTGTGTAATGATCAGTGACTTCAACTCATGGAAAACATCTAAGAATAAAGAAGACTGGTGCTACTACATTTTGCCTTCACTTCGAGAAGAATTTTTCTATTTTTGCTGTAGTTTATCTTCTATCGATTTATTACTTTTAACTCCCTTTCCACAATAACATAAATAGTATTTCTCAGAAGTGTAATGATGTTTATTTCTGTAAAAAAAAAATTAATAAACTAAATAAAGATTAATGATAGGCAAAAATCTATACTCAGATGAGATCTATTTTTCTTTCCTGAATTAGTTTTGTTACTTATGCTGTAATGCAACAGCCATAGCTCAGAGAATGGGCTTTCAAGTTTAAAGAACAAAAATCACTGGTTTTGATTCACATCTGCCAAACATTTCCCTATTTTAGATGGATACTATAGTTCAAAAAGAAGAGTAATTTTCTGATTATGAGCTAAAAAAAAGATTATGAGAGAACACAAAAATGCCCATTAAATTCACAGGAAGGTTTGTCTTTTTACATTTTCAGGGAAGTTTTGCAGACATTCATATTACATTTCACTTTTGCACTGCCACCTGAACTTTTCCAGGCTTCTGTCAACTAAAACATCAAATTTTCCAGCATTATTCATTAATAATGTGGGATATTACCTCCTCTCTGGTAGGTTGTTGTTACTGTCCTGCCCTTTGTATTTACCACCCTGCCTGGGATTTGTTTCCTCACCGTATTTCTTTGCTTTACAACACATTTCTTCTTTCAAATAGTTTATAATGGAAATCAGGGAACCTGATCTTTTGTGCACCTGCATTTAGACCTCTAATTCCCAAAGTGTTCCTGTTCATATTTGCCCTCTGTCACTGGGATCCAGAGCTGCTCATAATTTATAATTCACTGATCTCACTGATTAGTCCTTTGTGGTTTTGGGTTGAATTAGACAGAGTAATCTTTGGAATATTTTCATTGTATATACAGAGAGATTTTGTAAATGCCCCGGTAAATCACAGTGAGGGATTTCCCACTCAATGCTTTTCAAAAGAAGAATTTATAAAATATTTTGCAGTGATTTCTCTTTGATAAATGCATCCAGATGATCCATAATCAAATAGTAAGTTCCTCAGATTTTGTTACTATAATAGCTGATAAACTTGGCTATGACTTTTTGTATCCAAAATTTCTTAGCTAGTACTCTTATATATAAAAAATGAATATTCTCCTTAGTTTTCCTCCTACTTTCTACAGTGAAATTTTATATCTCCACTTATTCACATCCGGACCTAGGAACAGATTTTGAATCATGTATGGTTGAGCCATACATGTACTCCACCTGTTCTGCTTTTTCTCCAATATTTATATCAATTTTTTTCCCAATAAAAGATTATAATAATTTTAAAAAATATCTTATTATCAGTGCTGCTGCCTGTTTACACCTTCCAATCAATACTATTTCTCTCATGGTGCTAAACTTTAATTTGACCATCACTGCTGCTGTTGTAGCATAACTGAAGTCATCCCTTCAACTTGGGCATCAGGTATCTAACACAGAATTAATTAGAAAAGTATTTGCAATCTGTAATCTGTTCTGTGTAACTCCCTGGATGGATATCTGTACTTGATTTTGAATATAAAATTCTTTAATTTTTTTTTTTCCAAAATTGTCTCACATTTCCAAAATGGCCGATTGTGTCCTTTAAAAAGTAACCTTAGAGCTTCTCGTTAAATGTCTGTATGACAGTTTTAGGAAAAATGTTTTTTTCCTCTCTTTAGCTGACCATTTTTGCAGCTGAACAGTATCATTGCAACAGTCATTGCAGTTTTAAAGTGGGGGAACATCAGGGAAAGTTTAATCCTTTAGCAGGCAGATAACTCACTCCTCTCAATGGCTCCTCTGTCCTTTTGTCCTCTATAAAATAGCTGAGGATGTATATATACCCAGGATTTTTCTCATGCCCAGGTTTTCCAGTACATTTATTTTCACTGAGCTAGCACCAATGTCCATTCCTAGTGCAATTTCAGCCACTATTACCTGTCTCTGTTCAAGTCCCAAATATTCAAATCTACACACACTGAGTTTCAACAGAACTGCCCTATGCAGTCCTTGTCCTCCTGGGCTCCTTTATGTGCTTTTTCCTTTCCATGGACAGCATGACAAAGCTTAATTCCTGTCCACTAATGCAGCTCCAAAACAATAAACTTGAGTTAAACTTCTTTCCTTAATAGTGAACTTCTTAAGCCAAATTCTCCTGAGAAGCAGCTCATTCTGCTTTGGAGTCTATTTCTGTTCCATCATAGGAGAAGGATAAGCCTATTCTTAAACCAGTGCTCAGATAAGTTCTGACATATTTTACCCATCACTGATCAAGCACTTCATCTAATTAGCTCTGTAATGAACTACTCAATTGCAAAGCTACAGGTGAGCTGCATCTTTTTTTCTGAACTCCTCAATAGGAAACCTTTGAAAAATTTACCTCGCAAATAACAAAATTCCCTTTTCCCCCTCTTTTCCTTTCTATAGGGATGGGGGTGTCCTGGTGAGTCCAGCTCCAGGTTTAGCTGGCCCCTCTGCCCTTCCACAAGCCCCTTCATGTGCAGGAAGGTGGAGCTGTGTGTCTCAACAGCCTCTCTCCACAAACAGGGAGCACACATGGAACAGGAGTTATAAATGGGATTATTAAAGTGGGGAGGGTAAACGGCAGTATTCTTTGCTTGCTGGTGAATGGGGCAGTGAGATGTTATGTGCCATCATTCAAAGCTGGCATTTTATCTGCCTCATGTCGGGCTCTGCAAAGGCCTGGATTCCTCAGCTCCCTCCGTAATCACCTCTTTTTGTTGTGGTGTTATCCCAGCCCGCTGGACCAGCAACAACAACGAGCAGAGATAAAAAGTCTGAGCTCCACACTTCAGTGGAAGCCCTTTAAACTGGAGCACACAAGTCAGGCCTTACCATCCATGCAAATCATGTCTTGCAAAGCAGACCTGGCTTGCCCAAGGAGTGCTAGGTGGGATGGGTGTTGGAGGACCTGCAAGGAGCCAGGGAAGCCATTCCCTGCCCTCCCTGCCTGGAGGTCTCTGCCTGGCTGGGCCACTCCTCTGGCCGTGTTGACCCACCCTGATGGACACACAGAGGCAGCGGGTCCTCTGCTCAACTCCTACAGTCAATTTATTTCTAATAAGAAAATAAATAATTGTGAGCATCACCAGCTTCGAGGAAAGTTGAAGAGGACTCAGAAATCCTGAGGAGCAGGCTATTTAAAATTCTAAACATGAGTTGCAGAGTCTGACTTCTGACTCTTTTTTAAATACGGTATTTTTCAGACTACTAAAAACCCTGCCCAAGCCAGCAGGCTGGAGGAATATTATTTAGGTGATTAATACCACGGCACAGTGCAGGAAGCCAGTCAAAGGCAGCTATAAAGCACACGACATGCTTAACAAGGAGCCACAGGCAAGCTTTGAGCACAAATCCCCTAATCCTATTGATCCTGCTTCTGGAAAAAGAGAAGCTCTTGTGTGCCACAGAAGGGTGACAATATCCAGTAAGTGCCCACGGCAGGCAGGGTGTGCTTCAGGAAACTTAATCACAGAACCTTCTTCATTACTCCAAAAATCACTTCTGTCAATACTGCAGCCACATCCTCCCTCGCTGCTGCTGCTGTTTGAGATGCTGTCAACCTCCCATATGATTTTGTGAGCCAAATAAATTCCAACTCATTTAAACGTGTTATTATCTCTGCTGATAACATTACCCCATTCAGGAGCAGGAGAAATAGGAAAATAAAACTTATTTCAATCCTTTTGTTTGCCAGTCTCTCAGGCTCCCAACACAAAAATACAAAGTTTCAGCCTAGAAGTGCAGTATGTATTTAAACATATTCTCACAGACATAAGTCTGCTCTTAGCATTCAACAAGGAGTATAATTCTATTATAAATAAATAAAAAAAAAGGTAATTTTTTTTTCTTTATAGATGCAATTATCTTTGAAAGCAGGCACTTCATTCATACAGATTATCTGACATGCTAGAACAACCTGTTTGGTTAATTTTTCCGTAGATTTTTCCACCTGGATTTACACATTCCCCAGAAGAATGTAAATTATCCTCCCTAAAGCAATTGTTATTACTCATGTCAGAGACTGCTATAGTTTTACATACTTTGATATATCACTCAAACCACAAAGTCATTAAAAAAATTATTGTTGATTCTGATTTGGTTCAAAGTCTGTTCAAAAACATCTCCCTTTGTGAGAAGGGTTTTATCAAAAGCTTTTTTTCCACCTGTACTGCTGTTTTTATTTGTCAGACTTGAAACACTAAAAAATGCCTATCAAAATCGAGGCTGAAATTACTGTGCTAATTGCAATTTCAATTTTTATTCTGGTTCAATTGGTAAGGTATCAGCAATATTCAAAATTCTTAAGTGGCTGTTTCAGGAAAGAGGAGTTTTAGTTTATGAAGGAAATCCAGGGAAGAGATTGTAAGTACATTCTCACCTTTGAATAACAAGTAACAATTATCTTGTGTTGTCATAACACCATGGAAGCCAGAAAATTTGATTTTGAAAATCATAAAATGTCCTTAGCTCCCTAACTCTCAGAGGAAATAATCTGCCCCTGTGTTTCACAGTCTTAATTTTTTGTGTGAAAGTCGAGACGGGGGTAAAAAATAAAATAAAGTGAAATAAAATAAAATAAAACCAACTAACTAAAATAAAATAAAATAAAATAAAATAAAATAAAACCAACTAACTAAAATAAAATAAAATAAAATAAAACAAAATAAAAAAAATAAAATAAACCCTTTGACTTTTCATGTCTATCGACAATGAGCACACACAGACTCCAAAAGAAAGTTAAAAAAATGCACTAATGATGAGGTGTTTGTTCTGCCACATATACAGTGAGTAATTATTTGAATATCCAGCAAAAAAAATTGGGCAATAAATTATTCCTACTTACTGTCCTGGAAAGAACAGAGGATCATAAAAAATAAGGGGAGGAAAAATGTGAGGTGAGGATTCATCTATTTCTTGACTCAAGGCACAATCAATGAGTGCCAGGCAACAATATAAAATATGAGTAAAACTGCACAATGAGAATTATTGTTCATCTTGTTGCTGCATATTCTTTTATACCTTGCATTAATTTTCCCTGTAATTTAATTAAATAGAAAATGCAGAAAAATCATCTGCTTGATCCAGTGGAATGATGGAAGTTCAGCTGCAGGACTGGCAGAGAAATTGCTGCAAGGGGGAGGTGTTGTAGGTGTGGGTTTTGCACACTCAGAAAAGGATGGGCCACAATGAAATGCCTCAGATGAGACAGAGGTTGTGGGAAACCAGGCTGTGGGAACATCAACCTGTTCCAGAAGATGGAATATTATAAAAAAAGTGGAAATCTTCTATGAGACCTCGTTATTCTTGGTGTATATATATATATATGCATACATACATATATATATATTTTCACAGAATCCGTTAAGTTGGAAAAGCCCTCTGAGGTCTTCAAGTCCACCTGTACCCCCATCACTGTCCCATGTCCCCCCAAGTGCCACACCTACGTGTCTTTGATTCCCTCCAGAGACTCCAGAACTTCCCTGGGCGGCCTGTGCCAGTCCTTAACAACCCTTTTGGTCAAGAAATTTTCCCAGATATCCAAACTAAACCTCTCCTGGCCAGCCCGAGACCATTTCCTCTTGTCCTAGCACTCATTATTTGGGAGAAGAGCCTGACGCCCACCTGGCTACCACCTCCTGTGAGGGAGTTGTGTCATCCTCCACTGGAAGCTCTGATCTGCAGGAGGCAGAGGTGCAGACACAAAATCCAATCAGCCATTTCAGCCACAGTGAAAAGGCACCAGCAGCTTGGTTTGGTGAGTCCCACATAATCCCAGCATTCAACAACACTGCTAGGAATAAATAAATGTTACTGTTTGGAAGACAGAAATCCAAAATGCAAAAGCAATGGATCAGGAATGTTCAACAGCACAAGAGAGCTGAACAGCTTGGATGGGATACCTTTCCCATCATTTTAATTTTGCACATGAGCAAAATATGTAGCCTTTTTTTTTCTACATTTCTTTACTTCTCTATTTCTCCTATAATTATCCTACTGATTACTTAAAAGTGTCATATTGCATTACAGCACCCTTGAATCACAGAACCATAGAATCATTAAGGTTGGAAAAGACCTCTAAGATCATGGAGTTATCATCAATATTGGATCATGGCAGAGGGCTGGAACCAGGTGATCTTTAAGGTCCTCTCCAACCCAAACAATTCTGGGATTCTGCAAATTACGCCAGAAGATACACTGCAAATAGGAATGAAATCTTGCAAAACATTAAGGTTTGACATTTAAGGGGCATTCTAATAAAGTTTGAATACAAGGATGATTCTAGAGATTTATTCAAAAAGGTCATGAAAAACAGCCATAAATTTGCTTGGAAATTTGGGTAAAAACTCACAGCTTTATTTTTGCACTGTTCACTTCCTCTAAGTCCTAATGATCACCTGGGAAATTTGGCTGTGGCACTGAGGCTACTGTGAGGGTCTTAGAAGAGTTCAGTAAAAACTCCAGTGCCTGAAGGAAGTTATTAGTTTAACATCCTTAAGCACCTTCATTGCCCTCTAATGCCAGAGTGAGATTCTCTTCAGACTTAAAAATCACTGAATCTCAGACTGGTTTGGGTTTGAAGGGACCTGAAAGATCATCTTATTCCAACCCCCTGCCATGGGCAGGGACACCTTCCACTGTCCCAGGCTGCTCCCAGCCCCAATGTCCAACCTGGCCTTGGGCACTGCCAGGGATCCAGGGGCAGCCACAGCTGCTCTGGGCACCCTGTGCCAGGGCCTGCCCACCCTCCCAGGGAAGAATCATCTTCCTCATCTGATTTTGCACAGCTTTTGTTGTGTTTTGTTGGGGTTTTTTCTCCTGTTACCAGACTGTCCCAGAGGAGTCAGCTCCTTCTGTATCCATTTAGTGGCTCTTTGGAAGCTGTTCATTGGAGCTGAGCCTGGGTTCTGGCTATACAGTGATAACTTCTGTATCAGCACTGAACCGCTTTTGGAAACTCGATTTGTAAGTCCCTTATACTAAACCCAAAGCGACTGCACTAAGGTAAAGGAAACAAAATGGGAAATGCATGGATTTCAGGTTTCTTTTTTATTTTCCCTTCTATTTCATTTCCAAAGGATCACTCCCTTACTTAGTATTTTTAAAGTAAGCTTCACCCTGAGTGGAATTTCCAGAGGAGTTATAAACTCCTGAAAAATGGGGTTTATAACAGAAATGTTGACAGTTGGCTCTTAAGAGTAGAAGAGTTCCCAAGCACTGCTATAATATAATAGTCTCTAACTACTCTAATTCTGGTGAAAAGTTACTGTAATGTGACTCCCTATCTATACCAGACCACATCATTTCTCTTCCTTATGGTCCTCATTATGGTAAGGAAAATGTATGTCCCCCTAGAGAGAGCTGCCAAAAGAGGTTCTAAGCACTTCTAAGCCGTGTTTCTTTTCCATCAGTGGCTGAATATAAGGCTGGGAGATCTAATGTGATTACTGTAATGTGAAACACTATCAATCCTCCTCAGAAAATGAACACTTAGATGTGGCACAGAATTCTAGCAGAAGTTAATCTGTGGTGCCTTTTCCCTTGAGTGATTCCCAGGTGTTTTAATGAATAATGTCCCTGGGCAACACTCACTCATCCCAAAAAACACAGCTACCTGTGGGATGGACAAAGCATCCTTTCTCCATCCTCGGTGCTGTTACTCTCTCCATGCTCACAGGGGAGAAGGCAAACAGAAAGCAGGTTCTCAGCTGAACACAGAGAACATATTCCTAAAATTAACTACCAAGTGGGAGGCACAACAGTTTTGCATCAAATGGTCTCCAGATACTCCCTATAGGTACATCAAATAATTCTTTACAGCGAGCCAACTGCATATTTGCTTTTATTAGAAAACAGAATTCCTGGTGTTTATGCTATTATTCTTTTCTGGAACAGCACCACAACCACACAATGCCTCTGTTCTAACTGTGCAGTTGCTTTTGATGTTTTTTATGCTGGGGGGAGTGAGAGGATGCAGATATTATTTTGAAAAAAATAAAATATTTAATGAAAAAAATATTTTACATGAACATTTCCAATACTGTTAAGTATTCTTTCTTCACACTCGCATTTTTCTAGTATTAAATTAGAGATTTTTGATGCAATGTTTGTGTTCATGAATACTGTGTGTTTATGTGTGTTAGAGGGAGAGAGAATTTATGCACATAAACTGTCATTTCAAGGTCAGATTGTGAAATGCAATTGCTATTAATGACACAAGAGAGGTGGATAAATATGGGTAGCTTTTAGCAGATGAGCAGCTTAGACCATTGCTTAATATTTTTTAGAACAGACAAAAGTTTTTTGATATGCAGTGGAAAACAGTAGCAAAGGCAGAGCAAAGTCAAAGCTATAATCAGAATGTACTGTGATTAAAAAAAGAATAAATCAGATGGATATAGGAGATTATGACCATCTGTATATTTTTGCCTCACACATCACTCCCACACTGGCTTGAGGCCCCCAAAAAATCTCGTTCCCAACAAATTTGCCTAGGAACACACCCAATTTCAGCCTGGTGGGGTGACCCATTCCACAAAGCATGCAGCTCCAAGGAAGCTGATCAATATTAATAGCCAGGCAAAAAAGGAATTACTAGAGGGGGATGGAAGGTGCCTTTCACCCACAGCACATCACCTTGGAAAATCCCCTCTTGCACCAGGTGAAACTTTCCTACAGTTCCCTGATAGTCCACCTGTGACCCACTGCTCTGGCCAGGTCCAACACAACTGAAAGGACCTGGCCAGTCCTCAGACCTTCTTTTCCAACACAGAACACAGTGAATTCCTGTACAATTCAGCGTGAGATGTGAGTATAATTTTCATTGTATTGGTACAGAAGATTCATTGGTTTTCGGTTCTGGCTGTGAATAAATTTCTGTCCATATTAAAGCAAGGACAACTGTTTATTTTATTTTGTCTAGCTATGAAAACGGAGCTAAAAGTGACCTAACTCTGTCTTTCCATCCACTTGATGGTGCTGTTCTCAAAATACACACGACATTGCAAACATGAGTAAACGAAATCCATAACTTTATTCCTAGAAAATATGGTGAAAAACACATCAATTTTCTCAGAGTCTGCTTTAGATACAAAAGCTACACCACTCTGTCATTCCGGTGTTCCCTGCATTTTCAATTAAGTGCAGCAATTTTTATCCCCCCTCCTAATGACCAAATCTTTTAATCTTTCCTTAAACTGCAAAGCGATGTGACACAGCCAGTGAGGTCACTCGCATAATTAGGATGACTCATCTAACAAAGTTTGTCAGATCAGCATTTCCAAGGCAGGGTTTGCATTTTTGCCAGAAAAGGACTCTGCAAATTTCGCATCCTGGTCTTCAACAACTCAAAACTTTGTGAACTCTCCCGTTCCCCGTCTCCTTACACACAAGATTAAACCACTCATACTTGGGTAATGTGTGCATTCGGGGGAGTATCAGTGGGCAGCTAAAAGTGCTAAAGATATGAGGCTAAATAAAGTCAGGAGGGTACAGCAGTGGTGCAGGCAAATAGATTGTCTAAGGAGGATGTATTATGCAGCTGAATCAGGGGCCTTATGGTGGAAACCATGCTGTAACAAACCCCATTTAATGACCCAGAATTAATACAGGGTAATGTAACATTTTACAGCATAATGCAATCTTGCAGAGAAAAAAAAAAAAAACAAACAAAAAAACCCAAAAAAACCCTTAAAGAAAACAAAACAAATATTTGTTGTGATTCCTAGAAATAGAATTAACTACCCATAGACTTTTCTACAGCAAGAGTAAAACAATCAAGTACTTAAATTACTGAGAACTTGACGTGAAGGCCCACATGAAGAATGGTGGCTTTGAAATAAAGTCATGCAAAAATATTTTTAGATCTTGGGTACTTTAAATTTATCAATAAATATTTTATGAAGTTTTATCAGAGAAGTTATTTGAACATGGGATAAGCCTGAATAATTAGTCTGCAGCACATATCACGAATAAATCAGATTACTCGGGGTGGGGGGAGGGGAACCAAAAACAAGAGTAAAAATGCCAGGCTTGCCTAAGACACGCAATGAGGACCTGAGATGAGGCACTGAAATGACATTAACCTTGATTAAGGTTACTGCCTAAAACTGATTGTCAACACAGGATCTTTCAATGCATTACCCTTATTCCTGTTCTTATAGTTCATCTTAATCTGAATGGAATTTTAATGGACTTTTAAAAAACACGTTAATAATTACATGGAGAAAGAAAGTGTCAGAATCAGATATAAATTCTTCACATGGTAATTTTCTCTTCATTTCATTCTCCCCTCTGCAGTGGCTTTATTCCATTAAAGCAGGCCTTATCCATAACTGTCAGGCTCTGTACAACAATTTCAGGCAGAGCTTTTTGGGTCACTCAGCTTTGACCATCTTGGATCTTGTTGTTTTGTGTGAAGGCAGGGCTCTGACAGGCTGATGTGATTGCTGCTGTGTTTTCCTCTGCCTCTTTCGAGCTTATCTGCACAAGACAGAGCCTGGAGCCCCTGCCCTGGTACCTCGAGCCTGACACACCCCATCCTGCTGGACACTGATCACCCTCCCTGCCAGGCTGAGGGGATCAGTGCAGGCATGGCCATGTCCTTTAGGGATCTCTGTGGCAGTGGCTGCTCAGGGTAATGGAAGATAAAAACATCTAGGGTCCTGTTCCTTCTCTTCCAACACTCCTGGGTGGTCCTTTGCTACCCCAGAGCCTGTGGCTCTTCAGCCTGGCTGGAGAGCTGGTGCACTTCAGTGCTTTAGAGCGCAAAGGGGTAACTTTGTAGAGGCACACAAAGTTCAGACTTAACTGCATTCCAAATCTGCCCAGAACCCCCAAGTACAGCCCCGTGTGCTCAGTACTTTGTGTGAGTGCCCCGGTGCTTTGGTTTCAATCACAACGGCACTGCCCAAACCCATCTCTGGGTCTGCCTTTACTGCCCACCACGGGAGAGGACACACAGTTCTTTTCCTGGACTGCGTTGGACGCAACCACAAATGAATACTTAGTCCATGGGACCATATGAAAACTGGTCTGAAATAAGCCTTGAAATTCCCCTGTTGTGGCCAAGCTCTTAGCACCAACCACTTGGCTTCACAGACGTGGTCTTGTGTCACAGCCCTTGATATTGTAGCTATAGAAAGTGTGTGGCTACTGCTGTGCATTAAAAAGAGAAAGAATAACTGAAAGCAGGAGTAAAAATATAGAAAAAATAAAAGGGTTGCAATAAAAGATATACTATTTTGTTATATCAAAATAATTTTCAAGCAGTGAACACTGAGAAAAAAACGAGAAATAAATTCGTAAATATTTTTTAACGTAACAGTCAAGCACTTTAACACTTTTGTTGACGAATATCTTACATGAGTAGGATCATCTATGACTTTGAAACTATATTAACTTTTAGAAATATGCAAAGCATTGATTGTTTAGTGTCTGAGCAACCACACAGCTGCTACACACAAACCACACACGAGCTTCCTGACAGCTAAAAAATGGCAAAGCTTTATTGCAGACCTAGCACTGTGACTACTTTGTTCTTGTTGTTTAGTTGTAGTTTAGTGGTACCTGGAGACCATAAAAAGGAAGAGACAAGACTATTTTAGAAACACCTCACAACCCCCACGCCACTGGGTATCCAGCTGCACGGAGCTCCAGGCCAGCTCATCGCAAATCCCAAATCTGAGCTCGCATGGGGCTCTGGGACTGACGTGTCATAGACATGTCCTAAATGGAAAAGTGGGATATGTGAGTCAGTCCACACCTCAACCAGCACACTGCCCTTCTCAGAGAGAAGGTGCAGCTGCGGTTGAACTGTGACCAAATTGTAATGATAAGGCTTGTTGAGAGTGATGCCGTTGGATCCAGAATAGAAAATCATTGCTAACCAGATGGTGAAAGTGTTACTTTTTCTAATACAAGCAAGGAAAAATTATAGCTTTGTTATTCAACAAATATTGCATTCCAGGACTGATATAGTCCAGTTTTGTATTTCCACTGCAAACCTCACAGGCCACTTCAAAAGAGGCCCAAGCAGAACTCTTGCACTGCGCATCAGTTTTGCACCAGCAGATGGGAAAGCAGGAATTCCAAATAAGATCCCTCAGTGGAAAGACCTGGCTTGAAGTCAAGTAAGAGCAAAAGGACAGTGCTGCAGTAAAGAAGAATTCTGCATCTAGAATTTTCACCTGAATAAGACTAAAATCCTTTGCTGTAAATGTTTGCAGCACTGGAGTTACCACAGATGCTGTAGGCATGCCAGTTGTTGATAAAAAGGAAGAACAGGACTGAGAACATGCTAATAGTAGTACTAGTGCAGAAATCAAACAGTGAAAAAATTGGGTTTGACTTTGTGATAATAGTGAAGCCTTGAACACTGGCAGAATTACAAAAATAGTACAGCAAATTGGGCATATTATTACAAAACATCAGGCTATCTCTGTACAGCTAACTGATGGTATGTGACTTTCTTTCATGAACAGAGTGTAAAAGCTGTTAGAAAAAAATGAAGCATTTTAAAAACAGACAAAAAAAAAGGATATAACCTTGTGTTTGCAAGTAGTCCTTCTAGAAACATCTTTAAACATCTGTAATACATGGATACCAAAATAACTTTCTTTTTTTATTGTGCTATTCTGCTGAAAAAACTCATACCTTTGCTAACAAATTTCACAAAAACTTAAACATCATTTGATTCCCTCTTTAGCCCTGAAAATAGGACATAAGCAGAATAGTCACTTTGCTGGTCCTCCTCACAGAAAATCACTTAATCTGATATGAAAGGAAGACAATTAGTTCTTAACTTACACAAAGTCTGAACAAATACTGTAATCAAGAAATGTGGTCTTGTTTTTCTCTCACAAATCCTTGAATAGAGCATAGATTTAAAATTTGAAGCATCTTGATGACATACTTAACATAAGCATTTAGTTTGTGGCTCGTTAGCCTTGTTTGGCTTTAGAATTTTGAGATGTGTTGCTTAGATTTGATTATCCATTACTGCTGGCCTACGGGAGAGCACAGCGGCTGAAGCAGTGAAAATTAAGCAGCAATAGCAAGAAGTAGATCCCAGATTAAAAAATAAAAAACCAACTGATTTGTATTGTTTACTGTTGTTTTTGTTTAGGTTTTTTAAAAATATTTCTAATGTCTAGTCTTTCAGTTTATGACATTCCTGGAACTGTTTGATCCTTGTCAGCTTGGCAAAGGCACAGGTCTCTCTGGCTACCAGGGCAGGATGTTCAGCCCTGCAGGATGGTCAGTCCAGGGTGCTCTGGGCTCCCTGTTCCCCCAAGAGGGTCTCTGGCAGATCTTGAGCAAAGCCCAGCTGAAATGCCAAGGGTAAAGCTCAGGATCTGGTAGAAAATTCTGAAGAAGGCTTTGGTGGGCAGCACTTCCCTGCACTGTATTTTGTGTCACGTGAGGGAAGAGGGATCTCATCAGAAAGAGAAGAGGCTTTGTCAGACATTTCAGGTGGGTACAGAATCCTCCCTGCCCCTGAGCCTGAGTGACACCTCACAGTAAGGTCTAAAACCTTACCTGAGACCTGAAAAGGAAACAGAAATGTCCTTCCTCGGTTCTGTGCTCCTGGGATAACTCTGGGCTCCTCATCATCCTCACCTCATGAGCAGGAGCAAAACAATCACCTCTTTACAGATTCCCTGCTGTGACACCTGAGGGTACCTGTGCCACAGAGCCGCTCGGGAGCACTCCATTCCCAGGCATCCTGAATGCTGTCCTTGAGGATGGAGGGTGATCCAGGCAAGCTGTGGACATGGATAAGAGAACATCAATGAGCCTCAGCTCCCCAAACCACATTGCTGAGCACAGTCCAGGCAAAGGAGGAGCTCCCAAAACACACTGGGGGTCAGTATAGGCAGTGCTCTGCCAGCATGGAGAGCTCATCCCTAGAAACTGGAGGTGCCTGGAGCACAAAGGAGCGATGTGGAAACCGACAGCTGCTCTGAAAGTTTCACTGAGTTCAACTTGAATGCACTCACTTTGTACCCTTGAGGATTTGGTTTGTACCCGTGAGAAGTTTTAACATCAACAGAAGCAAGAACCCAAACCAACAGATGTAGAAAGCACAGCTTGCTGTATGGAGCTGTTATTTGCTTTAGATCATTTTAGATGGGTGTTAGTTGCAAGTAACCAGTAGTTTTGTAGGGTGTTAATGTAGAAGCCAATGGGGACACAGCACAAGTGCCAAGAAACTGTATAGAAGAGGCTTTGTAGAATTAAAGATGCTTTTTGCCTTCTGAAGGGGGTTGGCGTGCGTGATTCGTGTCGCGTCCATCTCAGCTGCGACAGAACGATGCGCTGCGGGATTATGAGACTCCTTTTGAGGAGCACTGGGGCAAACTGTGTGTGCTGATGGTGGCTCTGGCACAACTGGGATGTCTCGTGTTCAGAGCACAATGATAATGCCATTGCTGGTGATCCATAAACTCACGAGCCACCTCAACAGCAGTGGCTGTGATGGGCATGTCAGCGCCAGACTGCTTTTGCCACAGATTTATGGGAGTCTGGGAAGCCCATTGACTGCTGGATTAGGATGGAGCCTGGAAACAAAAATCCAATATCTCCTGGTCCTGTGAGCAGAGACTCTGAGCTGAAACAACTCCATGATGCAGATCAATGTCTGGGTATTTTACTTTATGTGGTTTGAAATGAAATAGGGGCTCCATAGTTAAATGCACTCATTCTGTCAAGACCACTCCAGCTTCAATTTTTCCTTCATGACTGTAAAAAGATCCAATTTTTGCTATGAAGTCTGAAAAATTATATAAACTATCAGGGTAGAATTAGACCTGATAGAAGCTTGGTGATCTTAAAAAGTATGAGATATAACCATTTTTCATTGTAAGAAGATTTTAGCGTTCCACTGGGCTTATTAATTTTTGCACTTTTTGTATTGTATTCTACCAATTTTTTTAAAATAAATAATGCTAAATAAAAGACCTTTATTCCAAATGTTCATTCCTGTTGCATTTATTTTTAGTTTCCTGATGAATTTATATATATATATATATATATATTTTGTTGATAAAATGAACAGGAATAGAAAGGATGGAAAAATCCACAGTACCCCATTCAGAGGCAAAGAAAAGAGTAAATACATTCATTGCATTCCTGAGAAGAAATGTATTGTGCAGCTGCTGTGGAATACAATATTGAGATGAAAATGAAGCTGCAATGGAAATGGAATGAGAAATAGGTATTTGCTTCTGGGTGAGCGCAACAAACCTATCAGCTACATAGTTAAAATCAGCAGCCCCATCTCCCCAATTCCTGATGACTAAATAAACCACAGGTAAAAGGACAGGGGAATAAGACAGAAGGAAAGGAGGGAAATGCAGCTGCCAAATGAAAGAGAAGTGTTTCTGCAAAGGTCAGTAAGGGACAAGATTAGTTTGGAGTAAGCCAACACTACAGTGTAATTTGCAATATTTTCAAACACTTCAGAATAAGCATTCCTTGCTATTTTTAATACAGGCTTTGAGCCATGACTATCTAAATGGAGAGAGGAGGCATTAAAAGTTCACGGGGCTTGATATTGCCTGTAAAGAGGGAGCCCCTACAGAATTTTATTTTATTAGTAACCTTTATTAGCCTTGTAGCCAGTGCTGATTAAAGTATTGTGGCATATCTGTCAGCAGCAGGAATGCACGGGGATTATTAGCAACTGCATTTAAAAGTCTAAGAGCCAAGAGGTAGAGCCACAAGCCTGGAATACTAATTCCCATTTTTTCAGTGTAAACAGTCAGAGGATGGATAATAGCTTACTTGTCTCCTTTTATTGGCATGTTTATCTGTCCTTTTGCTCTTCTCTCTCACCGTGTAACTAAGACAACAGAAAATAATACAAAATATGAGGCACCTACAAGCCTGGGTCAAATTGATTTCAGTGCAGAATATCCAGATTTGGTTGGTCAAACATAACTTCTACCCCTGTAGACTAATGGCTTCCTTGGAATATATAAGCTCAAGCTGCTCACGGGCAGATATGGACTAAATACTGATGGGAAAAGGGTATTCCGCAGAGGAGGCCTTTTAGAGTTCTGTTTGTAGACATATTCCAGGTCTTTACTGAAGGATTTTGTTTATCGTGTGAGGAATCTTTTGTAGACATAACTTCCATCCCAGCTGATTCAAATTTCTTCACTGAGAATATTCATAATTCACAATTCACATTGAGCTGTATAAGCAGCTGAGTCACACTGCATTCTTTTATCTTGGAACTTAATACATTACTTAATAGCTTAAGAAATTTAACCCCAGATTCATTTTTGTGATGCCCAAAGCAATTTTTTTCCCATGAGTCTGCTGTAATTACAGCAAAGCCTCTTTTGGTCAATATTCAAATTAATGGATTTTCTTTAGTATAAATCCAAGGAAAACATTAATGACATTAACAATCTGGTTTCAATTAAACCATATTTGCAAATGGACAAATATTTATGAACAATATCTTTTCATATTTATGATGCTCCACTCATTGCTACATGTCCAAAAATCCTGAGACAAGGTAGGCAGAATTTCTTTGTTGATGTACATCACAGTGAAAAATCTTGGAAAGATTTCTCTTTCCTCCCTGTGACAGAAAAGTTCTTCTGTCTGACACAGAACTAAAACTGGAGGATCATAAACCACTGCTGAGATTTAATTTTAAGGAACAAAGAGATCTTTTCTATCCAAGACAAGCCTCACCTCTGTGAATGGTGACTAGAGATCACCAATGATGCTTTTGCATTTTTTTGCTAGAAACCCTTTCAGGAGGCTGAGCATGACAGTGTGGTAGAAGGATCTCAAAGTTTGAAGTAAGTAATCATTAAAATAGCATGGATAAAACATAATTGTAGGTATACTTGTAACATTTTTTTGTGGATACTAAATAAATACCATGTACTCATAATTAATTAAATCAATGAATGTGATGAGTTAGCAAGGTATAGATTAAAATTTTAATAAGCATAATAGAAAATGTCTCTGAAGGTAATTAAAAAGCTCAGTGCTGTCTTCTAAAGTGCTTGTGTAAACAACTGGCTGCTCTGTTTCTGGAATCGGTGTGTAATTTAAAGCTGACAGTCTTGCCCAGTTTAAAATTTGTATGAATGAATGTATTTGCCTCTAAATATTTGGTAATAAGATGTGGTAATTTAGCATGCTTTGCTTCTTGATCACTTAATGATTTTAGCATGTCTCTCTGCAATTCCCATGCAAAGTTGTGTTTCACTGTGTTCCTGCAGTTAAATGTTGTGTTTCTCTGTACTCCAAGAGCCCCTGAAGCCTCTGGCTGGGAGGAAATGCTCCTGTGCCCCACTGGAAGCGTGTGAGGTGTGATCAGTGCCTGGCACCACCTCGGTGGGTCTGGGATCCACCGTCCCAGACCTGAACAGGCAACCCCAATAACTCTCCTGACAGCACCTGGAGATACTGAATCTCACTTCCTAAACCTAATATGTCACTGGAATGTATATATTGAATCACTATTATTTCTCTACTGGAGCAAAAAGGAGTTGGATTAAATTTCCCCAGTGCTTCCCAGCCCTGTGTAGCACACGTATTATGCTCTCTAATATGGATAACTGTGATTTTTCTGCTCTTGCTAAGAAGAGCCATCTGTATTCCAGTTTTCAATCTGCTCCTATTCTTTCTGCTGTCCTGTTCAGAGACCCTCTGTCAGTTCTTCAGGAAATTTCCTGTAAAGCACAGAATTAGTTATGCTGATTCACATTTTCATTGCAGGAGGTCCCGAATGTCTAAGTAAATTCCATCCCACTCTCTGACTGACAGTGCAATACTTGTAGTGATATTGTCTCATCACAAAGACTTTGTTTCATGCTTTTGCTAATTTTTCTGCTGTGGTTTGTGGTTCTTTCATTACCTTTTTTTTTTATTCTTCCATTTTATTTCTTTTGGAGCAATTTCATTATGGCCTTGCCACTTGGTCTGGCCTCATTAAATGACATAATAAACTGTAAATTTTGGTCTCAGCTTAACTTTTCCTAAGATAGATATATCTTTTCTGTTCAACTGGTCAATGTTGCTTTCATAAATATTCTGGATTTAAACTGTTGCAGGACTATGTTAAAAATCAGACAAGTGAATCTATAGGAAGATTAATTCCAAACCAGAATTTTGACTAGGATTTAAAGCATGTAAATTCATCAGCCTGGAAACCATTTGGGGATAGTAACAAGGAATTTCAAGGAAGCATTGATGCAGCACAGCCTGAAGGACTCAAAGTTGCAAAATATTTTCTGTACTACAAAAACTCATGGTGGTGCAGATTTGTCAGAAAACATCTGCAGTTCTGAACACATCTCAGTGATTCAAATAATGGCCAATATCTTGTCTATTTTGCTCTCCAGACCAGTTAACAGAAGCTTAAACTACCTGCTTTAGGTCCACCTAGAGATTACTCAGATTTTATAGTAAAGTTTGCTCAGCCTGCAAAAAAACATCTGTGGTCTACTGAGAAATATAATTTTTATTTACTTAAAAAGAGATAAACTAACATTTTGATAAACACAAACTTCCACCAGGGCACACTCTCACAGATGACAAAGAACCTTTTCCAACAGAGGCTTTCCCTCCAGATTCTATACCAAACCATTCGGTTGCATTTAAGTAAAAATAACCCATCCAGTTACCCTTCATAAGTTTGCAAAGCAGATCTGTTTCCTCAAGTCTGTCTCTGGCTGGGTGCTAAACCAGGAATTTCCTCTCCCACAGCTCCTAAGCCAGAGCTGAATCTATTCCCAGTGCCCAAATGAGCAGCACCAGAGTTCCCATGCATGGCTCTACTAAGGACTGTCCCAAATCTGAGGTGACTGTGTCACATCAGAGATCAGCAGTGTGAAAGGCAGCAGAAAGCAGAGGTTTTTCAAACAGGGTCTAATTCCATGATCTGCAATAGGCCCTCAGTGGAAGAAAAAAGATCCAAGGGTGCAGCACTCTGAGCTTCCATCCCACTGCCAACATTTGCTCAGTTTATTCACTTTTTATATTCCTCATTAACTGGTTTTGTATTGCACTGTGCTTTCATGTTCAAACTGAAGTTTTGCCTGAGAATTACACAGAATTACACAGACTGTGAAGACTGTATTCCTGCCTCTTTTCCTCAGAATATAAGGAAAACGTGTTTGCTGAGCGTTCTAACCACAGCACATGCAGATGCACAATCTGTGAGAATTCCACCTAAGAATTTTAGAGACTCTTAGCTTTTAAGTATCTCATCAAAACAGAATGTTTTCTTGCATTTGCTTGGATTCCTTGTTGTTCAGGGAATATTTCAGCTATAACATTCAGGTTCTTATATAGGGTCACGATTCCTTGAGCACTTACACGGATCAATTCCTAGAGCACTATAGTTACCCTTAGTGATATTTGCGTATGGAAAGTAAATTTGCATATCTATAGGCAAATGCAAATTAGATCATGTATTAAAAATGTATTAAAAATAGAAATACAATTATACTAGCACATCCTTGAAGATGATTGCTACTATTCACTTTAAAGACACATGACATGACAACATAATGTGCACTTTATTTGGCTGTTGTGGGAACAGCTGTTTTTTAAGAGAACTAAGAAGAACATATACAAAATTGGTTTTTTTCTCACTTTATATAAGATTTCTTTTTTTTTTAATTGTTTCTTGTATTTGACTTGACTCAAACAAGAAAAGCTCCTTCTCAACCTTAAGCAGCTATTAAAATCAGATTTTATTGCTACTGCAGCATCAAACCTGAGAGGATGAACTACTGAGGAAGTGCTTGTGTTGGAGTTTTATCAGTACCTTCAGTATTTTCACCTTCTGAATTTGTTAAGTACTTTGGCATCTATTGCTGAGTGCTGAAAAACCACTTTCACCGAGTTTGTAAGGAGGAATTGTTGACATCAGAGGTGACCTGCCACACTGCTCTCCTCAGCATGGTGAAGACCTCTTGGTATGTTTTCCTGGACAAGAGGAACCTTAACAGATTTGTTTCCTGTTCAGCTGACTCTGCACATAATTCATTAAACATTGGTTTAAACTGGAACATTCCCTAAGCATTAAGCTATTTTTTTTTCTATGAAAACCTGCTCAATTATTTGCTTTAAGGCATGGAACCAAATGCATTTGGGTACCTGATGTCACATCTACTTTTACTGGGTGAAGCAGGATGAGAGGTTCTGGATCAGTCTGTTTCAGTCCTGACACAGCCATAGCTGAAGAACTGTGGGGCTTTTTTCAATTAAAAAATTAAAGATTAGGTTAAACAGGCAGGTTTAGACGTTTTGTTGAAAAACTGGATTCAGAAGACAAATAACTATTACTGGTTTATCCAGAGAAACCAATGAGCCAGCAATGAAAAGATGCCATGGAGGGGTCCCACCAGGGAAGGTAGCTTTGATTCAGTGTTTTAGTGTACCTTTGGGAGACAGAAGCTACTCAGGAAATTTTGGGAAAGGTAACTGTTTGGAAAATATACCAGAAATGTGCAGCCCCCTGTGAAGAAAATGCTGTATTATAAATTTATTTGTGTATTCTATATAGAAATACATGTAAGTATATATGCATAGTGTATCATAACCCTGGGTGAAACTCCTCCGACCAGCTCTGAGGAATTTATGTTCATCTTGGAATCTTATGTTCATCTTTTCCAACTTGAATGATTCTGTGATTCTGGGAAAAATTTTAGCCCTAAACCTCAGCTTTTTATTAATGGAATTACATGAAGAGACCTTTTCAGGGAAGTTTAAACCCAGCACTTTTGAACTCTCTGTCTTTGTAACCTCCTCTTTCCTCCAACCCAATGGACAGGGCTGTGTTTCCTACAGTGCATCTAAACCACTCCACCTTTCTTCTTGGATTGATGCCTGCACAGCTCATGGCACTAATTTGCACAGAAGAAGGATCATTTATTTGTTAATTTAGGAGGATCAGAATAACTGCGAACTGCACAAGCTTTGGGACATGAGTATCCTGGAGTGCGGTGTGAGCAAGCAGGAAAAAATAACATTTACCTGGGAATTTAGCCTTTGGAAGACAAGGCTGAAGAAAAGTTAAGCCAGTCTAGCCTTTACAGCTTCTTTTCATCATCACAGATTTTTTTAGATCACAGAGTATTAAATCTAAACCTGGAAGTGGACTACAAAATCATTAACTCCTGCATCTCTCGTGCCAATAATTAATGATATTCTAGGAAAATTCTGCTTTGAGCACAAATGGATTAATATCTGTAATGGCACACTCTTGTTCTAAAAACTTTAATATAGAAAGTGCTGCGCTAAGCCATAGTCTGCTTAGAAACAGACATGATAATGAAAGACTTGTGACTGTAGATGCACATTTCCAAAAATCTCTTTAATGCACTTGTTGCAGGGTTTCACAGCAAACAGCTGGTGGGTTTATATCCCCTAAACACACATGCCCTATTTTAAAAAATGGTGTACAGACGAACTGCTGTCTGCATGACAGAAATAAGAACCAGAGCACACTCTTCTGCTGAGGGGTAACACTGGCATCGTGCTTTTAAACAATCCTCATATCCTCCCCTACAACCTTCCACTGACAACTCACACGGAAGAGAAGTAAGGGCTTATCTTCACAGATTAAGGGACAGATTAAGAAAATGAAAAGGTATTTTCTGCCAGACTAATTATTTCCCACCCTCTAATGTAGATGATTCGCAATTCCATTTTATCTTTAAAATATGCTGCTGAAAACACCCAGTGAGAAACTGCCCTACAATTTGTGTAAACAAATGGATGAGAATGGAGAGGTTTCAGCACCTTTGTTGTTACAGTGCATGAATTTATTAGAGGTCATACAGGGTTTTAGAGAATATTAGTGTCTGTAGAACTTCTCGATGAGTTGGAGATATAAATATGTCTATGCTTTGAAACAATAAATAAGAAAACACAATCATAAATTAGAAAATAATACATGGATACAATAAGAACTCTGGGAATGGATTCCAACACTGATCAGTTATTTCTGAATAATTTGTTGTTCCATCAATAGTTATAAAAGAGGGTGAGAATTGATCAAAGGCTGTACAATATGAGAATGTCTTGGGAAATATAGATATACAGATCCATTTTTAATTTCAGAGATACTGCAATCTATTATTACGTCAGTATAAAATACGTTGATGTGAGATTGCAAGAAAAAAATGCCATTACGATTACTTGTTCATAGCATTTGCCTCAGTTAAACGAATTGATTTTCCTATTTATTTGACTTGTGACGTTAGAGTTCTCTGTGACTTGCTCAAGAAAGTAATCTCCAAATTTCACAGAAAATTTGCCATTTGGAATGACAGTGAAAATAATGGAAAGCAACACAACCTTTCCCAGCATAATTTTGATGGATAAGATAATTATTTTTCTCAGTACTACTCCTACTTATCTGAAGACATTCCTAAGTCTTGTTTCAGTGATCTCTTAAATGAATCCTCTGACACAGGAGGATTTGGATTCCAGTTCAAGTAATCAAGTTCCAAATCAAGTACAACCATCACTGTTCAGCCCTGGCACAGGGATGTGGTGGAGGCACCATTCCTGGAGGGATTTAAAGACGTGCAGATGTGGCACTGGGGACACTGGTGAGTGGTGGGGTTGCCAGTGCTGAGTTAATGGTTCTACTCAATGATCTGGAAGGTCTCTTCCAATCTAAACAACTCTGTGGTTCTACAAAGACCACTAATATTTGGAAAGTGAGAATTCCTGAAATGTTCTGGCCAAAGGTTTAGATAATAACTGTGGGGGAGCCTGAAAGTCTCCTTGAATTAACTGAATTTCCTCTTTTGTTTGTTAGGTGATGCGAAACGGGGAGAATACAAAGGGATGAAAAGGAAAGATTATTGCATGGAAAAGGTTGGTTTAGGACCCAAAAGGTACAGGATTAACCATCATTCAGATTTAATAGGGAATCACAGAATCACTGAGTGGTTTGGGTTGGAAGGGACCTTAAACCCCATCCAGTGCCACCCCTGCCATAGGCAGGGACACCTTCCACTGTCCCAGGCTGCTCCAAGCCCCAATGTCCAACCTGGCCTTGGGCACTGCCAGGGATCCAGGGGCAGCCACAGCTGCTCTGGGCACCCTGTGCCAGGGCCTGCCCACCCTCCCAGGGAACAATTCCTTCCCAATATCCCATCCAGCCCTGCCCTCTGGCACTGGGAAGCCATTCCCCCTTGTCCTCTACCAGTTTACAGCTGGAAGAGAATGGGAACAGCACGGCCAAAACACACGAAGGTTCAGAAATGGAGCTACATCAGAGATGGAAGCAAAGTTTAAAGATCACGATGCTCAGAAAACAAAGAATTTCAGTTGTCACGTGAGAGAACTGATTAATGATGGCAAAGCCTAGTCGCACTATTAAATAATTTACATGAATAATAAATATACTTGGTATGATAAAAGTTGAGAATAGTAATGTAACGAGTAAGATGTAGTTAAATACTTTTCTACTAGTCTGATCTGAGTGGAAAACCTGTTATAAAGAGGAGAAAAAGATATACAAATAAGGAGAGAACAGGATACAAAATGTACTTTCTCCCCCTTAAGTCATGTTGGAGAGTCTCCTTCAGTTTGACAGGCACAGCAACCCATCAGAATTATTTATTTTTTGTGAAAGCCTTTTATATCAGTAAACTTTTAGCAAACTTCATTTCTCTAGAAAAATTCACATTTTATACAGCAATTGAAAAATCTTAAGAAAACTAATTGTATTTTTTATTGAGCAATAGACACTAATTTTGACACTAATAGACACTCACAAGATTTCTAGCATCCCTTACTTCAAAAGCAGTAGTTTGAAATTGAAGGTTAAAATAACGACTTTTAAGGAAAGGATTTTTTAATCTCCAAAAAATAAGAAATTAAAACTACCTTCTGCCAGACAAGGTGATAGCCTTTCTTGTAAAAGCTTGAAAATGACTATACCTGAAGCCAATAGTCTCAATTACGTATAAATGTTCTCATCAGATTATACTAAGTACAACTGAGTCCTCGTTAGTGTCCACAGCCAGGGCTTTGAACGAGCTGTGGGGATTCTGCAGCACCTTGTCCCCCAGGAGAATTTTCCCTGCCTGTCTCCAGAACCAGCTCTGGTGCTCCTAATCTTTGATTGGAGCTCTGGGAAAAGTGAGGCTGTGATGGGAAAGCTGTAAAAGCCTTGCTGGGGGAGCACAGCTGGCCCCAGGTGTTCTGCTCGCTTGTCTGAGCTGAGGGGCAGCCACAGCTCCTCTGGGCAGCCTGTGCCAGGGCCTCACCACCCTCACAGCCAGGAATTCCTTCCTAAATAAAGATTTTCTTCCTGAAAAATAAAACCACACTGGCGAATGGTTTGAGGCGAATGCAGGAATGCCAGGATGAAAGCTTGGGTTCGTGCTACCTTTTGTGTGAGGAAATGTGAGTCACTGCCACATGCCCATGTCATCTTGTTATCCAGGGACTGACAGCTCCCAAAAATGTCCGAGAGACATTTCTTGTAAACTCTACTGGCACATCTCATTTGTACTTGAGGCGTACAACATTGTAACTCAAGCTTAGGGTGTTCCTACAAAGTCTAGATGACACCAACTCCAGGCATTTTCTCTCCAGGCACAGAGTGACATCGAACTCGATGCTGTCAGCTGAATCTGACCGCGCTCCAACACCCTGCAGATGGATGTGGAACAGAAAAGGCAGATTTCTGTCTGTTGTAAAGCTTATATATCTGGCAGAAATTCAATCTGGACCCTTCTCTAGGTGTGTTTTACCTTTCCCTCATGGCCTTAAACACAGTAATAAACACACATTAACACGATGGGGAAGAAGCAGGCGCTGTGACTCCAAGCAGCCTCTGCTGGGTCATGTTTGTAGTTCACTACTCTTGACTTGTGTAATTTATTAAGCAATGTCCAGAGAGATCTAGTGGGTTTTCACATAGCTAACACAATTAAATATTAAAGGAAAATATTATCTCAGCTGAAGTAAAACCCTGGATGTAAGTTAACTTATTGATATCTAAAATATATCTTAACATTCAACTTGTTATTTTCCAAGTGAATAAAAATTGACTTACTCTATACTACAGACAAATTTATAAACCACCACGATCTAATAATGACAGAAACTAATTTGGAAAACAGTTTGATAGTTAGCAAAGTGTTATCACTAGCTGGATAGAAAGTACATTGCAGACAGATTAATGGCAGAAGGAGAAAACTTGCTGCAGACCTTTGGAACAGAAAATTTTCATGAGGTAATGCAGAAAGCTGTTCTGAGGTACCTTTGCATCATCAAGAGGGAATTTAATTTAGATGTTCAATAGCGGTGTCAAGCTCTGAGAAGCTCCTTGGCCCACAACAGCAGCAATTAACAAATACATTGCTGGCAGTCGCATCCATCCCACAGGGCAGGAGTTCAGAGAAAGCACCAATCTCCCAGCTGGTTTACATTTCATTTTTAGGGACCTAATTTCTAAACAATGCTTTAATTTGTAGCATTTTTCTCTTTTTCACCCAGAGAAGCCACTGTACAAAGTTTGGAAGGTGTAGGTCTGCAAAATCTGTAAATTGCAGCCTTTTCCTTTGTCTGGCACTGCAGCTGGGGCAGGCCTCAATAGGCTCCTTCTCTTAGGCTACATTAAGACCAACAATTGCATATTGAGTTTAACTGGTCTGCAAGGGCTGCTGGCTGCATTAACATGGGGACTTTTATTGTCTAAAAGCTACAAGGAAGCTATAAAGTGACATATCCAGCACAGTGAAAACACAGCAGCATTAAAAACAACCATTATAGTTCCACTTTAGGTGCCTGGAATACATTAAGTGTCACAAGTAGCCACTTTTATCTCACAATTAGGGATTATATATTGTTTGCTACATCAATCTTAACTAATTAATTCTAATTATTCTGTCATTTCAACCAAGTTGCTATAGACAAATAGAGGTAATTTTTCATTTTCTGCAGTTTATTACGGAAAGGTGTTTTTGGTTTTTGGGGGTATTCTGTAAGCCAATTAGAACAAAAAAAAAAATCCCAACATTAAGAAGATCCAAACTACAATTTAATTTAATAGGATTTGTCAAGGAGAAGTTGTGATAATTTTTTTTTGTTTGCTCTTTAAATTTTAAACAACAAAATCTTAATCTTCAAAGGTTTCTTTCAGCTCTGTGTTCCCTCTTACATTGAGGTAAAAGACAGAAAAAATCATAAATTGTTATAGTAATTTTCCAGTCATGCAGCTTGGAAAATAAAAAAGATCAACATTTCTAAACATTTTAAATTGCTTTTCCTCATATTTTTATATATTAAGGAAACTCTGCACAATTGGAATGAAAAGCAAGAAAAAGGATTGAATTTTTTGTTTTACAAGTTCGTCTTTCCTTGGATTTTTGCTGGGTTCCTTATAGCACTCATAAGAATGTTCTTTTTTCTAAGGAAGACTTTGTTATGTCTCAGGCACTGACTATAACAGCATTAATATCACAGAATTCTAGGATTGCTGAGGCTGGAAAAGCCCTCCCAGCCCATCGAGTCCAAGCTGTGCCCAATCCCCACCTTGTCCCCAGCCCAGAGCTCTGAGTGCCACCTCCAGCCCTTCCTGGGACACCTCCAGGGATGGGCACTCCAAACCTCCCTGGGCAGCCCCTGCCAAGGCCTGAGCACCCTTTCCATGGGGAAATTCCTGCTGATGTCCACCCTGAGCCTCCCCTGGCCCAGCCTGAGGCCGTTCCCTCTCCTCCTGTCCCTGTTCCCTGGGAGCAGAGCCCGACCCCCCCGGCTGCCCCCTCCTGTCAGGGAGTTGTGCAGAGCCACAAGGTCCCCCCTGAGCCTCCTTTGCTCCAGGCTGAGCCCCTTTCCCAGCTCCCTCAGCCGCTCCTGGGGCTCCAGCCCCTTCCCAGCTCCGTTCCCTGCCCTGGACACGCTCCAGCCCCTCAGGGTCTTCCCAGAAGTGAAAAAGTCACGTAAATCCTGTCCTGACTCCTCCAGAGACGCTGCCCCTGGAAGCCCCTGAGCAGGGAGTGTCCCTGTGCTGATCTGTGCCATGCTGAGCTGGGGGACAGCCAAAATTAACTGAAACCCCCCAGACACAGGACAAAGCTGCAGCCTGTCCCGATCAAGGAGACAAGAGCAAATCCTCGTTAAGGAAACACGTAACAGAGATAATTGACTTTCTCAATGTCATTGTGCTTAATGTGTAGAGAAATTAAGGAATCTGATTTACCCTCTAGTAAGGTGAATCAAGTCAACAGAATGCAGAATGAACATCCCAGAGGAAGCTCTGTGCAAAAGGCAGGAATGTCCCACTGGAATGGATGGAAAAACCTGGATCCAGTGCCTTAGTTTTCCACAGATAAGCAATCACTCACACCCAGCCCAAGTTTTAGAAAGGACATCCTGTGTCCTACTGCCACCATCTCCAAACACGAAAAATCTTCTCCAATCAAAAAATCAGGCCTTAAGCAGAACACTGACACTTTGACAATTTTGTTTTTGCAAAAACAATCCAAAGGCTTTGTATTACCTGGAAAAAGAAACAATGGCAAAATTTCAAAAGCTTCTGCTAAATTGGAATATTCTCTGAACTCTGCTGATAAAGGAGAGGTAGTTATTTTTACTCTAACAAGATGGTGATGAGGTATTTTTAAAAAAAAAAGACATTAATGGTACAAGCATAAATTTTTCCACTTCTGAGGTTTTCAAACTTTATGTTTGAAGAAAAACCTTGTTCTGCTACCCAGCACTGCATATTCTTTGGGTACATTTTTACACCCTATGTGACATGGCAGGTCAGGAAAAGAAAGAAAACAGCTATCTGAATTAAATTAATACATCCAGTTGTGTCTCTTCATAGAGAATTAAAAATGAAACTGCTGGAAAAAATATTGCATTCTGCTAATGCTTTTTTAGCAGGCTCAGGTTCTCTGCTAATTACCAGAATCAGTCACCCAAAGTACGTGTGTTTATTTCTCCCACAAGTCTGAGACAAAAAAGGAGGAAATAATAATATCCCTTGGAGTTGTCAACGGGACTTCTGCCCAGCAGAGAAGAATAACTCCCTGTAAACCTCCACCTTTTCCATAAACACAGGACTCCTGCTCTTTTTGTCGCAACCGATGTTTACTCTGTCAGACTTCTTTTAACATTTCAGGGACAAATTAAAGGCCTTAATTATTGCTTTCCACTCTGTTCCCAAGATCAGGACTCTGTGCACACCAGCTGGAGAGACAATAGTGAACTCTGTTGGGCGTTCAGACGTGTTTGCTGCGCCCTTCTATCGTGGCAGTAATTGCGCCTGCTGCTTCTTTGTGGCTGTGACCTTTCAGCTATCCAGAATCAGTCTGGAGAAGGCTGTGCCTCTGGCACAAACAGCACTTTGGCCAAGCCCTTGGAAAAGGGCAGTGCCAAGGTAAGACACAGCCATGACAAATTTGAAAAGGCACAAAGAGAATGGGGTTTTTACGTTAAGTGAGAGCTGACTAATATTTATCTTGATTTAGGGGGATTGTTGGAGAAAGAGTTCTGCTGAGTAGTGATTTAGGAACTGAAAAGGTATGGAAATTCTTTACAAATAGAAAAAAAATATATTCAAAGTGACCATTTCACATATTATTAGCTTTAATCCACATTGTTTTACATAACCAGTCATTTAATTAGCTCAATAAATAATAATTAAATTAAACTGCCTCAATATGCTTTTTTCCTTTTAATGTCAAGGCTCTTAATGTTGCAGTTCTGCTTGTTAGAAGGGGACTGTGCTTCCCACTAGGAACTGCTGGATTTAGATGATTTTTCCTGTTAGGAATTTTGGGAGAGCCTGCACATGTAGCACTTTCCCCCAAGAGTTCAGATTTTGTTAACTCCATTTTTATTGTCTATTCCACTTTCACAATTTTTTTTTTCAGAACAGAAAAAAAAAATCAGAACAGATATTTTATTTCCCCAAAGCAATGTTCTCCAAGTGCTACATTTTTTGCATTTCTTTGAAACACCACGGGACAAATGAATGTAGGGAGACTTCCAGGGGAAATGCTGTGAAGGTGCTCTTGACACCTGAGTGAGCTGCCAGAGGCCCTGGGAAAGGACTCTGCAACCTCAGGTACATACCCAGGGCTTTACTTCTCCTTAAACTAGGATTTCTGCTGGCTAACACCTCTAAATTTAGTCCTCTGCTTCTAATTAAGGCTTCTGTCTTGGAATTGTCCCACACGGACTCAAATTACAGTTGTGGATGTTATATATTAAGGAGATACTATTTTTATCTTGAGAAGGTAAATTGCAAAAACAACAGAGAATTTTCCTCGAGTACTCCAGGCTCATGAAAAGCAACTGGCAGGGATGGAAAGAATGTGCAGCAGACAAAGTAATTAAGAAAACCTAAAGGTTTTTGGGTTTCAATACTAAACTTATACTGTAAAGACAGTATCAGTATACAGCTTACACTGTAAAGAAACCCCAGTATTTATGTGACAAATAACTCCCAAACCACTTCATGTAACAATAATAAAAGTAATTGAAGAAACGTGTTATCTGTGTGTCTGTTGATTCTCTGGAATACTGCAATGAGATTCCCTTCCTCTCAGCAGTCCCTTCTCCCAGCTCCACAAACACAGTTCCCTCCTGCCCTCATCCCTCACGTGCCTCAGCACCCTCAGCACTTCGGGATTGCTCGCACCCAGACCCAAAACTAGAACTCAAAAGGGTTCCCCAAAACTGATGGGAATAGGGGAACCCCCTTTTCCCTAGGGCTTCTGTCCATGAAGTGCCTGGGAGAGGGAAGCCTTCCCTGCTGACTGTTCTCCCCATGTTGCTCTCCGTGGATGGTGAACCCCTCGCCAGGCAGGAGCTGCTCAGTTCCATGGGCTCGTTCTGTCCCAGGGCTTTGCATTCCTCTCCAGGTTATCTTTCCAGTCTGCCCAGCCTGTATTTCACCACATCCCCCTCCCTGCCTGGCATGTTTGCAATTTTCCAGTCATTAGACACCTTCCCCAAATGCCAAAACCTTTCAGACATGATAGACTCTTGCAAGCTAAGGGAAAAAAAACATCCTTTCCTCAGAATTCTTCCCTTAGAAATCAGAGTTTTTCTAACACTGAGCTGTAGGAGTCTCCTTCCACTGTCTGTTTTGCTCGACACAGGATATAAATGTGAACAGTCCACATCTGTTGCTTCCTGCAGTTTTTTGATAAATCCCATCCACCTCACGCAGAACACATTAATTTACAGAGCCTCAAGTAGACAAACAGAGCTTGGAATTTGGGTTTGGCTCTTCATCATCTACTGGTGAACATGCAATTAGGTGCAACTGGTGTGCAGAGTAATTAGTAGGTGTCAAGATGATGGTGGTTTGTTGTGCATGGAAATTTTAGGAACTAGGATCATGATCTGAAACCTTTTGTTCTGGATAGGAACACAAAAGTAGAACTGCCAGCTGAGTATTGTTCAGTGAATAATTCATTTAGTGATGACAGTACAGTTGTAACTCATTTTCCCTACAAATTGCTGGGATTGAATCCTCCTGCACTTTCATCTGGATTATTTTTTTCCTTCTGCTTACAAGACTCACGAAAGTTGTAGAGATGAGAATTTCCAAGGCTGTGATTACAGAAATAGATTGAAACCAAAAGTGGGAGAAGGAGTAAAAGAGAGAAGGTGAAGGTCACATTAAAAAAAAAAACCTTTAGCTTTTGTTCTGAATAATTTCAAATCTTTCAGTTCTCCTATCTTGCTCTCCTCTTAACCCCAGACTCTTTCCCATTACATATACTTATATTTTGAAATTCTGCTAAGTAAGAGGAAAGAAGATAACAATCTTTGTAGTAAAAATGCCTATTTCCTTTAGGAAAATAATCTTTGCCACTTGTTCTGAAATACTGGTTATGCAAAGCTTTAAGCAAACTGTAGTAAGAACAGTGTGAAATGGCAAGGCTTGAAGAAAATGGAGTATAAACCAAGTCATTATTTTCCTTCTACAAACTCTGTTGTATGAATAACTGCGAAAATATGATGATTAACTCATGTCTCAATAAAGCTGAAATATAAGACAATACTTCCACCTTGGCAAAAGAGAGTTGCAGTGTGTGTGTGTTTGCGTATAAACTCACGGGTACACAAATGCAGGTAATTACTGGTTACAAAATATCTCTAGTGACTACTTGAGCCCAGCCAAATGCTAAGCTTGGGGTTTTTTCAGTCTGAAGTCACTGAAATATGCATGAATGTAACTGATATGGATGCAGCATTGATATGTGTCCAACAGGGTGCTTGTAAATTATATCATGAAACAGAGAGATAATATGTGGGCTGTATTTCTAGAATAATGAACAGGATAAAAGGTTAGGCCTTTTGTTATATTTCTTCTGAAATATGCAATTTGTTACAAGTTAGATTGTCTGTGGAAAGAATCCCTACTGCAACTCTAATGTGGTTTTTTAGTATCAAAAACATAAAAGCACATCAGAAGACATCATGTGCAAACCATGGCATTAAACAGATTAGAAAACTAAATGTCATACTGTAACATGACCGGGGTTTCTGCAGTTAATTTACAAGAAAGGCAGAGGAACTCTGCAGGAAGCACTTTCTCCAAATATGCACCCTGCAGCTAAAATACCTCATATACCTTATTGTTCTTACAGGGGGAAAAAAAAAAAGGAAGGAAAAACCCCTTGACTAAAGTGATAAATTTAAAGCTGATGTGGATTTTAAGATGACTAAATGAATTCTGTGTGAGATTTGTGTATTGCTAGCAAATAAAAAAAAAAAAAAATCACAGCAGTCTTAGCCATAAAATACTTTTGTAATTTACCATTCGATTGTTTGCACTGCAGTTGTACTGAAATATTTGCAATTTTATGAATGCTTCAATTACCAGTAAACTTTTTATTGAATTCCTATTTAATTGTATTTTCTGCCGTGCCCCTCATGACACCGCACTCCTGTGAGCACCGCAGAGAAAGGAGGCTGCTGCACAGTCCCCTGCAGCCACAAAGATGCAGTTCTGTTTTACTCACTAAGAAAAATGTTGGAATTTCAAATCTGATTTGCTGCTGGATCCAGAGGAGTTAAACAAGACTCTCTGCACTCTTGAAGAGACTTAAGTAAAAGGCCATCAGTCTTCTTAATTAAGGCTTTTCATATAAGCACTGCCTGAAAGCACCTTAGTTGCCTTTTCAAGCCCTCACCTGATTCTAATTAAGCTCCCTGGAACATTAACCTGGCTTTTTCCTCATGATTCATCTCATTAGGAGAAAAAGGTAAATGACTCACTTTTTTAATGCTACTTTACATAGTGGCCTTCTGTTGGAGTTGGTGAGAGACTTGGGGCTGCTCAGCCTGGAGAGGAGAAGGTTGTGTGGAGATCTCACAGCACCTCCCAGGGTCTGCAGGGGAAACCAGAGAGGGACAATTCCTCAGGAACTGGAGTGACAGAATAAGGAGTGATGGCCTCAAACTAAATTTAGATGGGATATTCAGAAGAAATTCCTCCCTGGGAGGGTGGGCAGGCCCTGGCACAGGGTGCCCAGAGCAGCTGTGGCTGCCCCTGGATCCCTGGCAGTGCCCAAGGCCAGGTTGGACACTGGGGCTTGGAGCAGCCTGGGACAGTGGAAGGTGTCCCTGCCCATGGCAGGGGGTGGAATGGGATGAGCTTTGTGTTCCCTTTCTTTGTATGTTCTGAAATCCTTGAAGACTGACTTTAATTGAAGCAATTAAGGATCAGCCTTCTCCAAGCTCAAAGGAAAGGGAGCATCAAACCGTATTATATCATGGAAATGAGATATCCTCAATTTTTCCTACTTCCTTCCTTGACTATGCAAACACTGGGAACAAGTTAAACCTAATATATATTCATATATTGTTGGGTTTTTTAGTTTGTCCCATTAAAACTTTACTTTCTTTAGAGACTGCTTGAACAATAACCATTTATCCAGCTAAATGATAAAACATAATTACTTCCAGCTGTTGCAAAAGAAGAAACTGTAGTCAATCTGAAGAATAAAAGAAAACTTTTGGACTTTGTCAAAACACAGTCGTTTCCAGAGCTGAATGAACACTGCTCTTTAGTTTGATAGCTGAACAAAGGGAACAAAAAGTAAATTAGTTGGACCAAGGTAGGCCAGTAAATCTTCGTTTTATTTCCATCAGCACATTTGTTTCAAGTCTAATGAGCATGGACTCTAAAGGGTGTGCTTTGTTTTGGGACAGCAATATTTTTCTTCCCCCATCACCCGTATAGAATATTTACTCTAACAGAGGTCAGGTGTATATATAAACCACCCATCTGAAAATTCTGTTTTGTATTAGGATAAAATCAGATTGGAAGCCAAGCCCTTTCACCTCGGTCCCAGTACTGAGGAAGTTGTCCCAGCTACCAGGTGATGGAGCCAATGTCTCACTTTGACACGTGGAATGAGCAGAACAGAGAGGGAACAATTCACCCAAAGGCCTGTGGCAGTATAATTAGCAGATGGTGAGGACACGCTGCCAAGAGGAAAGGGGAGTCCAAAAGGCACAAGTGGAATTTCTTGCATCTGTTTGTAAGTTGGCAGGTGAATGGAAAACTCCCAAGCCCCTTGGTGTGACAGCTTTACAAAAATGTGAGGAATCTCAGATGCCCCAAAACTCTCTTTATTGGGGATTAAATGGTTCACCCTCCCCAGGCTTCCCCTGCTTTACTAGCAAGTGAAAAAACTCTTTAGTTCTTTTCATTGAAAATGATGTAACAGATAAATCTCCACTCCCAGGCTAGTTTTTTAATGCCAGGGGGAGCTGCAATACAGCTGACACAATTTCTATAAACTTATCAATGAACACCTCGGTCATAAACACTCTGGTTTACACCAGGTATTTAACAACCTCCAGCAGCTCCTGATTGCAAGGAAACCAGCAATCTTTGTACTTCTCACATTCAAATTATCTTTGCCTAAGGCCTTCAGAAAGTGTTCGAAGGCAGAGATATTCCCCAGAGAAGAAATGGAGAAGGAAACTTGCTCTTAAAGTTACCCCACTGAACAAATGGGATCCAAGAGGAGTGCAGAGCTGAGGGTGGTGGAGATAATTGTTTGTTCAACGTGGAGTGTGAGTAACAAACTGTTCAACTGTTGGACACTAAACCTCTCTCTGTTTTGTGTCTCTTCTGTGGCACAGTTTGCTCCAAACACCATTTCTCATTCTTTGTTTTCCCAGGTCTCCTCTCTACCTGCTTCTTTTTCAATAAACATGTCCTTTCAGTGTAAGGTGCTGAGTAAGTACAGAACAGATTAGAGTATAAGTGAAAATTAATTCTACTTTTTCTTATTATCAAATTTTTTTTTTTTTGCCTAAGGGAGAGGTATGCTAAACATTCTTGTATTAAAAAGTTTGTTAAAAGCTGCTATTGCAATTAAAAAAAAAAGTTCTAATTCTGGGACAGTAACAGGGAAAAAGATGATGATCCCTATGAAAAATAGTCATTCCTTAAGTATCATGTTTTTCTTAAATATCATGAATGCTACTGAACAGTGCAATATTACACCTAATACCAGTTATACCTGAGTGTGAATATTCACAGTTAGACTCATCATTATGCAGCCCTGAGTATAAAGTGACAGCATAAATAGCCATCACTTTTTCTGTATGAAACCTTCCTGAAATTAAGGTCAGCTAAATTTGGATCAGATGTGATATCAGCCAAAATTCGAGTAGTACTTGCTTTTGCTTCCACCTTCCCTCAAAAATCAAGTTTTAAACAGGGTGAGAGAACGATGCTTCTTTAGTTTTATCACAGTTAAAATCCTTTCTAAATATGATTTGGTGGAGAAATAGTTGACATATTCAATCACACCAGATAAACCAATAACATAATATCTTGTATTGCAATTCCTTAACAAAGTAATAGGAAAAAAAAAAGCACGAAAAATTAATTCATAAATATACCAGATATTAAGTCATCTACCAGATACTAAGACCAAATATTAAGTCATAAATATACCAGAAGCCCACAGGTTTGTAAAATATTTGGTGCTTCTGTGCAGAGGAATTTTTGGGAACAGGCTGCTGAGTGTTTCTTTCCACGAGTAAAACTTCTGCTTGTCATGTTGGTGAAATTGGATTCTGAGATTTTTTGGAAAAAAAACCTAACAAACAGTCTGAATGTCATATTATACTCCAGAAAAATAGTGAAGTGGGATAATGAGACTGCAAATAAAAGTGTCACATAATTTTAACTTGAATCTTTGTCTTAATTTCCTCACCAGGGTAAGATTAATTAGCAAAACAAGAGTTGTTGCAAATACTGACATTTCGCAAGCACGAGCTTGACTGAGCGGTGTGATTGTGACAGAAAATTGTATTCAAGTGCTACTTTAATGGCAGAAGGAGCAGAATGAAGTGCTCATTTCTGGAGGATGGCAGTGGTGGGGATGTTTATGGCTGGTAGAAACACCCAAGGCTCTGCCAAGCCGGCTGCAGTCCAATTTCCTTAAGAAAAAGAAGCTGTGGCTTGGAGTGCAGAGTCTTTGGGGGCATTGGGAATACACCATCCCTGCGTTGAGAACTCCTTCTGTGGTTGCTGTAATTATTGTTCTGTTAATTTTTATTGTGGCTATGAATGTTGAGCTCTAATATTCATGATCTCCCTATCAAGACGTGAGTAGGTTCAAATCCTCTTTGTCCTTGCAGAAATCTCTCCCTCAGGTACACACCAGGCTGACCATCCCCTGCAGCTGTACAGTGATTTTCCCCCTCAGCTGCAGTCACGGTAACACTCCACCAACACTCAGCTTTCTCACAATTTTACCAAACTCGGGTAAACCCTCCTCAGGCTCACCATGAGGTAGAATTTTAACTTCAAACATGACTTTGTGTGATTCAGGGGAGGCAATATTTCCTTTATGTTCACAAGTAGGGAACTGAGGCTTTCAGAGACGGAACCTGCAGGCCCAAAGACACTTAAAAGAAAAAAAAACTTATTTTGTATTTTCTACAGCCAGTTTACCCCAGTAGATAATATGCATATAAATATACAAGCATATAAGTGTGTACATATTTGTACATATTTTATGTCTGAAATGTTTATTAAAATATATTTTATATGTGTGTGTATATGAATATATATTTATACATAGTGTGTGTATATATATGTATTAATATATATGTAAATAGAAGTCCTAAGGCAGAAGTCTGGCAACAAAAATACAACAATCCCTTTCTAGAAGCAGCTGCTGATTCATTTGTTCTCTGAAAACTCTGTATTTCAAGTGGCTATCTCTGCCAACCATGGTGCTTTGGGGAGAGGGGATTCTCCGACAGAAATAAATACACCGGGATATGTGGAATTGCTGAAACCTTTTCAAGGCAAGAGGTGACGTTTCTCTCTGCGGCTCCCAGCAGACATGGCCTGTTGTGCCACGAGAAGGCAATCTCTGCCAGCTGGGACTGTGCCAGCAGGGAAAGGCAAAGTGCTGTGAAGATCTTTTTGGTCAGAAAAATCTCACCACTGTTCATACTGTGGAGTTTTTTAATCCCTCTGCTGTGTATTTCAAAAGCTGCAAGCACAGAAGTTGGAGAAGAGGGNAAAAAACTTATTTTGTATTTTCTACAGCCAGTTTACCCCAGTAGATAATATGCATATAAATATACAAGCATATAAGTGTGTACATATTTGTACATATTTTATGTCTGAAATGTTTATTAAAATATATTTTATATGTGTGTGTATATGAATATATATTTATACATAGTGTGTGTATATATATGTATTAATATATATGTAAATAGAAGTCCTAAGGCAGAAGTCTGGCAACAAAAATACAACAATCCCTTTCTAGAAGCAGCTGCTGATTCATTTGTTCTCTGAAAACTCTGTATTTCAAGTGGCTATCTCTGCCAACCATGGTGCTTTGGGGAGAGGGGATTCTCCGACAGAAATAAATACACCGGGATATGTGGAATTGCTGAAACCTTTTCAAGGCAAGAGGTGACGTTTCTCTCTGCGGCTCCCAGCAGACGTGGCCTGTTGTGCCACGAGAAGGCAATCTCTGCCAGCTGGGACTGTGCCAGCAGGGAAAGGCAAAGTGCTGTGAAGATCTTTTTGGTCAGAAAAATCTCACCACTGTTCATACTGTGGAGTTTTTTAATCCCTCTGCTGTGTATTTCAAAAGCTGCAAGCACAGAAGTTGGAGAAGAGGGGGAATCCTCCAAGTGCCTGACTGAAATCAGAGATTCATTTCCTCTCAAATCCACTTCTGCAAAGTGCAGGGTTTGCTCTCTGCCGTTCCTCACCCCAGTGGCTGCTCTGTGATGCCTCGTTGGGCCGTGCACATCTATATAATCTGTACATTATCTAACCAGGGGTCTGCTGACAGTGTAATTAAACCAAATGTGCACCAGCAAGGGAGAATCTGATTAACTCACTGAGGTTCCAGCCCAAGCAGCTATCAGCCAAGGACATAAACCTGCCAAATTGCAGCGAGCATTTTGGAATCTCTAATTTAAGGGAATCCCTGCAGCTGTATCTGAAACTTTACAGCATTTGCTTCTGATTTAGAATATCCATTAGTTAATGCTTTTTACAAATATATATAGGAAGAGCATTGTGTAAATACCTACACTGGAATATAAGTGATTTTTAAGAATGTAAATGATTATCATAATGAAAATAAAGGAATATCAGCATATCTTTTTTTTTTTTTCCTAGGAAGCAGTTCCTGTATCTGCTAAAGTAAAGTACTTTAGGTAGTACTGGTTGGAATATCTTCACACTGTATACACTGGTAGAGATTATTTTAATTTTTGTCATATGGAAATCAATAGTTTGTTTTACTGACTTCACAGTGAATGAAGTAATTTTTTGTGTGGAAGAAATTTCCAAACTTCCCTTCAGAACAAAGTAAATTGTAGGTAAAAATCAATGTCAGTAACCTGACCCTGATCATTAATGCCCTGTCTCATATTCCCTTCCCATTTCTTTCATTCATCTCTCTCACAGGGAGATGCATTGTTGGTTTGGAACAGATGTTAGCAGCACTAAACAGTCTGCATTTCCATAACTTCTGATGCTCCTGTGTAATATTCTGAAGATAAACAAAAGTGTGAAAAAATAATCAATTTTGTGGCTATAACAGCCACTTTTGTCCTGGCACTTTTACAAACAGCTGAGATGCCTGACGTTTTTTGTTTTGTTTTTTTTAAATTTAATTTAGAAGTGCTTCACTTGCTAAGCTTTGATCTGCCTCCTCTGTCCCTCTCCTTTGTCCTTTGCACTCAGCTGCAGCTGTTGTGTGAATCATTCTTCACCTCCAGTCACTCACTGCATCTTTCCAGTCACTGCAACTCCTTCAAACCCCAAGAGGAAAGATCTGCCTCAAGTTTTCTTTAAGGAGCAGTGCAGGGCTGCAGAGCTGCTGTTTGTGTACCCCACTGTCCTACTTTGGCCACCACAGCTCCTGAGTGTTTCTTCACATCCTCCGTTCCCAGCCTGCAGTGCCAGAGTTGTTCTCACCCGTGCAATTGTCCATAAGACAGTAATTTCTCTCGTGATGCTGTACAGCCTCTTATGATAACAGAAATATGAAATGTCTGGGGCTGGAGCCTGGAATTCCAATGGTTTAACCCTGCTCCAAAGACAAGCCTGAAAAGGTAGATAGGGGAAACAGGAGGAGAGCCCTGAAGGGCTGCAAAAGCCATGGAATGTTTTATCCAAGACGTGTTTCTTTATTTTACCACTGAATTCAACTCAGCTTTCCTGTAATCACGCCTCAGAAAGCACTCTTGGGGGAACAGAATTACCAGATCCTAGGTGGAAACTTCAAAAAATTTTACAGCACTTTCTCAAGCTTGACAAAGCCTTAAAATCCAAGTTAGCATTCAGAGACACTTTTCCATTCAGACCTGTTCATTGACCTTGACTTATAATTCCATGAAAATATACATATACTAAAATGAGTTAAATTAATGGTATTAAAGGAATGGAAAGAAGACAGAAAGAGACACTATAAACCCAGCTATTCATTCTTTCCTTTTACATTATTTTCCATTCTTTTTCTCATGTCTTTTCAAACTTTTATTAGTTTGGATTCTTGTTCTCCAGTTCTAAGCTTATTTTGCACTTCTTCAGTTATGAAAATCAAATAATCTTCTTCTACCATGTTGACTACTCAACTTCAATTTTCCCATAATTGCTGTGATATTGCATGTGTTTTTGCAGGTTAAAAATCCTATCAGGTAGCACTGAGAAGAAAGGAAGGATTTTGCTTAAATCTTGTATTAATTTCTGAAAATAACCAATTAAATATATGTGTGTGTGTGTGTATACACATATTAGACGGACTCTAGAAACAATTGAATGAAAAATAATTCAGGTTCATGGCATCTGGCATTTTCTAGAAGTTCTTCTGTCTCTAGCCACTCCTAATTCTGCTCATAAAGTTGGATATTACTTTTTTGCACTCACCTCTGGAGTCTGGGTAAAGTGAGCAGAGCCACTCTGCAATAGTGTTTCAGCCACAAGGAATTTCATGTAATCTCTACTGATTCAAACCCAAGACAGAGGTGGGGGTTATCACACATTTCTCTTCTCTGAATCCAAACTCATCCCTTTTCTGGAAGTGGCTCTTAATCTTCTCAGTGCTTCTGCTGTTCCTCAAAGGAAGAGTTAATCAGTCTGGCTCTTCCTATATTGCTTCTACTGTCATGTCAGGCTGCTCTGCTTCACTCATTATTCTCAGATCTTCCCCATAAAAGTTTGTTTTAATGTAGTATTTTCTAGTTGAGAATAATAGCTGATAATTTCAGTTAAAAAGGGTACAGGAAGCAAGGAACAAAATAATTTTAGTGGGAATAGGAAATGTCTACAAATGAAGCGCTAAAAGAATCAACGACAAAACATTGCATTGTTGGTGCAACATTAGTTTTATACCTATTGTAGAATTGATTGTAATTATAAGCAAAGATATCCAGGATCAGAGAAAGCATTCTGTGTTTGAAATGTGTGTACAGTAATTTAAGAAGAATCACAAAAGCCAGCAGTGGTGCATCTCTCAAACAGAACAAGAGAAAAGATCCCAGCATTCACTTTGAACATAGCTCTTACATTTCCTTTCCCCTCCAGGTATTAGAACAGTGTCAGAGCTAAATGATACAAATTAAGAGCACTAAAATTGTATTTTCCTGAAACAGACTCTAGAAACGGCTTTTCCAGCTCTGTGTTCTTCTGTGAACTCTTTTGTTCACACAACAAATGAACATAAATAATGAAAACTTTTGCTTCCATAAATAATTTCTGCACATTTTGCAGTGAATATCCAATGATCTGTAACTGTGAAAAGATTTACTTTGTTGTTTTTTTAACGAGTATTCATGAAAATCTGAGATCAAATATTGAAACAAACAACATTTTAAATTCATTTTAAGTTTCAGCACCAGGCCCGTTGTGTTAGGAATTGCAAGAATATCCTCTGCCCTTACCTGCTTAGTCAGAAGTGGACCATACAACGTTGGAGAGGTGAAACAGTTAAATTCTGAAAGGACAAATGGAAAACCTCTAAACTGCATTTTCTGAAAATCCATTGAGATAAAAATTTGAAAGCATTTGTTTTAAAACTATTCTTTTGGCTTTCAAATTAAATTTATTTTGCAAATGGCACTATTACCTCAATGAGAATAATCATGTAGATAAGACACAGATTTACTCCGATAAATTTGAAATTAAGAAACCCAAATCATTACTAAGTTGAGTGATATATTTTCTTAAAGTAGGACTTGGAAATGGCAAAAAAGAGTTTGATATCTGGACATTTCTTACTGCCTGGACACAAATGCCCAAAGAGAGCAAGACTATGTGGAAAAATGAACTAAAAGAGCTCATTTAGTGGAAAAGAAAGAGTTCAAAAAGGTGGAAAAGAAAAATCTCAGAGAAACCAGTATAGCTGTTGCAGGGATCAAATATGAGAGAACAAACATAGTCACCTAAATCAAGGATAATCCTATTTTAATGTGCAAAGAAATACCGAATCTTTGATACTATCTTTTAATAGAAATGAACATTTTGCAGCATTCTCTAATGAAGTATTTCCTGCACCACAGCAACCATTGACCTAAATTTGTCCAATGAGAAACACGGTTCACAACTTTCTTGAATTCAAGACAAAGCTTGAGTATGACAAGAATCATAGCACTTGCCTGGAGCAGCAGCAGAACACAAAATTGATTCAATGGAATCACAGAGGAACCAGAGGATCCCAAACAGGTCAGGCTGGAAGGAACAGCAATGGATCCTCTGCTCCCACCTCCCTGCTCCAGCAGGTGACAGTAAAATCAGATCCTGACTGTGGGGGGGTTCATTTTTCTGCATTAAACTATGAAAATGTTCACTGTGTGATAAAAAATACACAAGTAAATACAATATTATTCCAGCTACTCTGACGATCTTTCACATTCACTGACTCATTTCCCTGACATCTTCCCAGCCCAAAGTAAAATGTTAGAAGGGGTGTTCAGAGGGCAGGGAATTTAAGGCACCCTTGATGATTATAATAGGACTCATCATCATTTTGAAAGGAAAGCTGTCTTTGTCTGACGACTGTCATAGTACTGTTATTTTGCTGATTTCTGAAGCAGGAAAATACAGAAAGAAGTTCTTATGATCAGAATAGTCGATGCCATATAATTCTTACAATAATATTTTGACGGGGAAGGAGGAAAAATGGTCCTTTTACACACAAGACAAAGATTTAAAAACAGCAAACCACCAAACCACAATTACATAGCACAGATTAAGAGTAGTAACTTGCTTAATTACTACTACATTTATTAAATTGAGCCCCTGGGTCTGACACACCCTTGGCATAGGTGGACTTAACCTGCACATGTTGTGTTCATTTGGAATTGTATCACCCAGGGAAACAAAATGATCTTACCTCTATCTTCTCCTGTACCAGGAGAATCAGTCATCATGACTAAATTTACAGACATCTCCATTTAAACTGCAGCCATTTTTTCAGTCAGAACAAGGAATGTCTTTCCATCTCCCAGCTGATCATGGGAAGAGTTGGAACCATTTTTCCTAGGTAGTACACCAGGACACTCAATAAGATCAGCTCAAGGAAAGCCTGGTTAATCAGAACACACTTTGAAAATGTTTCTCCAGTTGAAATCTTTGCTTAGTGATGAGATTGCAGCACAGGAGGCACAGAACTGACAGACCCTCCTGGTCTGTTCCTCATAGGATGCAGAATTCACTTTTCTTTACCGTAATATCAAGTTATGCCTTTTATGTTCTTAGTTTGGCTTCTCAACCAAAACCTAAAAACCAATACACAGCTACATGCACCGACAGTCTGCTTCCCTTCAGAAAGAATACATTTCAAAACAGGGAAATCACATTCCTGAAAATGTTAATTTCCTGTTTGGAAAGGTGAAAACAGCATACATGCATAACCTGCATTGAACAAGTCTGTATCCTGCCTTTCTACATTTTTGCAGTGCAGCACAATATTTCATTGAAATAATGTATAAAAGAATTAGGTGGTTTTTCCTCATTTCTTGTGATTGTTATCCTCCTCATTCATAGAAGAATAGACACACTTTATTTTGCACATGTTGCATCACAGAACATCACACTGGTGTGCTGCCACCACACCCCAGTATTAAAACAAAGTGCCCAAAATAGGCTTTGTAATTAAATCTCCTTACTGGAATCCCAGCTTATGAGCAAAAACTAAGCTGTTTATCAAATTACTGCTGAATGCATGAATGTGGCAGGTAGAGGATACAAATCTGACCTGAGCATTCTAACTGTGTGAACTTTTAACTTTTTAACAATGGAATAACTAAGAGATAACAATTTCTTTCAAGCTTGGTAATAAAGAACTCTTTGTAGGCAGCATAGCTGGCATTCAGAACTGTTGTGACAGACATATTTTTGCTTATTTCATTAATGTCTTTAAATTAAATCTTCAAACTAATTTAATTTGAAGTTTCTTCCTATGAAATTTTGCTGTGTGGTATTTACTATTCAGAGACTTGCTGACCTTTGATCCACAGCAGATGGCAGAGCCCACCAAGGAAATTCTGCAAGACTTCACACATTCTGGCTACTGAGTGTACAAGAAAATATGTTCTCACAGCATCCACAGTAATGCACAGCCTTAAAAGGGGATGAAACAGTGCAGGGCATCTATAAAACAATTACTTTTCAAGTGTTTGGGGGTGTTTGTATCATTTTAGAAAGATAAAACTTGCCTTAGATTTTGCTGTCTTGAAAGGTTTAGGAGTACAGACTGCTGCCAGGCCGTGTGATGGGAAAAAATGGCACAGACTATTTCAGTGCCTTTTATTTTTCTGCACAGTTCTCAATTTCAGTAGAACACTTTCTCCCAGACCTTGAAAAAGATTCTTGTGTTTCCAAGCCTTTCTATATTGTAGAATCATGGAATGGTTGGGAGGGACCTTAAGGAT
>VZRS01007371.1:0-58775 GCA_013398055.1 Ifrita kowaldi
GCCCAGGGGTCAGGTGACTGCACACTGGTAGATTTTAATGTGGTGATGATGGCAAAGGGTGGATTAGTGAATCAAGTGAGGCTGTCTATAAAGCAGAAACTTCCTAATTTCTCTGAGGTGACAAAAGGCAGATTGAAACTCTACCCAATAGGCTGATAGGAGTCAAACAATCACTTTAAAGAAGGTGAATTAATACTTAATCTCAGAAGTGCTCTGTGTACAGGTGGCACCTGTATTATTACTGATACATCATACTGATATTGATTATCATTGATTTTAATGTTCACTACAGCTCTGCCCGATGGTAAGCACCAACTGCAGAGGGAAGTCTTTCAGATACAAACCAAATTATAAGGTATTTTATTCAGATCTTTCTTGCATTAACCTTAGGAAGTTCCATTGCCATTCATATTGTTACTAATTAAATCAAAACCATGCATAAAGCAAAAATCCTACATTTGTTTCCTGCTGAGCTGTATAACTTTTTACATGACACTTTATTGTAATTCAAAACTTTTATGTATATTCTTCTTATGCGTACCAAAGTGGAACTGACTGTCTCAAAGTTTATCAATGAGAAACAGCTTGTTTAGCAAATGGAGCATCCTCACCTAGATTATTTTAGTGTTGTACTGTGACTTGTGCTATGACATCCTTTAATTCTTATTTCATGCCTGAAATTTAAAATTAGATATGCTCAGGAAGTTGGCAGGAATTTTTCATTTTAAATGTTCTCTGGATTTCCTTCTGATAAGCATAGTAAAGTTGCAGTTGGGACTGCATCTCAAATGGTTGGAGGGCACACTTTCAACATTTCACTGAATTTGCAGCTAGGATAAGGAAAAGTCCAGCAGCAATAATGAAAACCACATTTCAGTATCCCAGGGAAAATGAACAGGTCTGGTCATCTCCATTTTTGTTACAAATAGTGAAAGTGGAACTATTTCCATCAGCTGGCTTGTACAGAATAGATTTATATTCTGCAGCCATAATACATAGTGCAGAGAACATATAATAGATGTTTATATATTCATTTATCTCCAAATAAGTAAAATATTTTTATAGTACCATCTCATGAAGTTCATTTTGTGAATTTAGTCTCTACAAAGAACTTTCAATTAAATTAGTCAGCAAATGCCACTGAGGTACAAAATGAAGTTGAATTTATAAATATGTTTGTCTCTTTCTCATTGAATAGATACTTAAACATCACAATGGGTAAGCAAAACTTAAAAATGACCTTTTGTTCACTATTGTAAATTATGTCTAAAGAAGAAAGGATTCATTAGTCATGATTCTCATGACAACATTGGAATTGATTGAAACACAGATGAAGCATTTTTTTAACTATAAGTACTGATTTTTCAGTTTATGGCTACAGGACAAGAATTTTTCTTGAAATAAAATTTTGACTCTAGAGATTTAAAAACATTACATTTCCCTGAAAGTTAATTTTTATCTTTGTTGTGTTTCGAGAACTGAAAAAATATTAATACCCAGGGAATTACACAGCCGCATTAATATAATTATTAGTAGTCTTATTCACTCATTATTGAAGTTTAATTTTATAAGACTCATGATACAACATTTGTCCTGGAAATCAAACATCATTGCTGTCATCATGTGAGAACTGCCTGCTGTAGCCAAGCCTTCACTCACATCTCCTTGTATCCCCCTGCACAGCCCTCTCCACAGAAGTGCTCCATCCCCATCTGTGTTGCACAAAGGGAGGGAGGTGCTGGCATTTCTGGCACTGCAGCACAACACTGCACCAGAGCTAATCAGCCCTTTTAAAAGATGAGTGGCTATACAGCCCTGAATTCATTGCCACACTGATATAGGAAAATATATTTTGTCAAATATGGGAGCTGAGTAGCTTTGAGGGCATCCATGCAGAGCTTTCACATCAGTGTGCTGCCTACAGAGGTATTTGGGATAAAAAAAGGGAAACTTCAAATGCACAGTGCATGGTTGGAGAAAATCAAGTCATCTGCACCTTAGTCATAGGCACAGACTAAGTCAATTCTCCCTGCTCCCACGCTGGAAACATTAGGAAAGATCATTTAATGCTGTCTGAGTTCATATATAGTCTTGGCCTTTAGGAGTCAAGCCTTATGAAAAGCTGTGAAATTCTGTCTGTGCACAGAAGCAGAACTTTAGGCTCCAAAAACATGTGATTTCACTCTCAGTGGCATGGACAGTTAATCAGCTACTGCCCACAGCCTTTCTCCCACTCAGATGTTTTCCTTTCTCCTATGCCGGCATAGCTGTGTGCACACCACATGGAAATGCAGAGTGAGGAAATGACATGAGTAAAAGAAATCTTCTCTCCCTTCACTATTTCCTTTTTGCCTTCAGCCCTCGCTTCCCCAGTGCAGTTCAATGCGCAGCCTCTCACCTCTGCTCACACAGACACCAGATGGGAACAAGACAGGGACAACAGCTTCCAGGCTAATTCTGCTCCTTCTGCAGCAGCAAAACAATAATTCCTTTCATTTGATTTGCAAGCAATTTTATGAGTATCTGACCAGAAATGAGTTAGAAGTCAGAAATAATTGTTAACTCTTGTGGAACTCACTCCCACAGTGCAGCAGAGAGAAGTGAATTAACATGTTTTGGAACATAAACCTCCTCTCTGTGCTTCCCAGCTGCTCACAGCAGGGTTTTGTGTACCCTGAAACTAGTTGGTAATGTCTACCTTTAGAGGCTACTGGATCACATAATCTCTTTTTGTCATGGATATGAATAGTTTGTGAGTCAAATGAATTAACTGTCTTTCAAAGCAATTGAAAAGCCTGCAGATCCCCAGTGATCCATTATGGCTGGTACGTTTGCTGTTGACTAATTTTGTTTTAATGGACAAAGATTCATGCTCATTATTTTAGTGAAATCCTTCACTTTGTAATTAAAGGAAATGTTTACAAATATATTATCCCAACTGTTATAATTTTCAACAAAATGGAAGTCATCACTTTACCTTGCACTAGTAAGCTAAATTTATCCCCTTTAAATTGAGAACTTATAAATCAAATCTGATGAAACAACACTATTTTTTTTCTATTTACATTTCTAAAACTGTTTGCACTAGCAGGAGGTTGGTTTTGGTTTTGGTTTTGGTTTTGGTTTTGGGGTTTTTTTCCAGTTCTGGAAATAAAACAAAAATAAGCTAAAGTCACAGACAAACAACAAAAGGAGACAATCAAAGGATTTACAGAAAACTTCTTCTAAATACATTATTCTGGTAATATATAGAGCCTTCCTTTCTCCTTCACTTGTGCTGTATGTCACCTCTTGAAACATTCTCCCCGGAGTATTGAATGTGCTTTAATGTTTTCATATGGCAATCAATAATTATCAATTATACACTTAGCCATATAGTGCCAAACCCTTTCATTTAATACTTGGTTCATCAATTGTTCATATATACGTTCTGTCAAGCAGCTTAATGGTATGATTGAATTGTGTGCTATTGATTTTCTATCTGTCAAGTTTATGCAGTGATTTGGAAATACTGGGCCTATACGCTGATGTGATTTCCTTGACTTCAATAGAGTCATTATTCTATTGGTGTAAGGGACCTGATAATCAGACTGCCAAACATCTGGAGTGAAAGACCTTTTTGGTGAGGGTATAACACTGCCCTCTACAGTCTTTTTGTCTAATAAGGTTAGGCTCTAGTTCCTCTTAAAATGTAAGGGATTACTTAGTTTGGATATAGTTGATTACATATACTTTTATTGTACCTGTAACTAACTGTAAACTAATCTATATGAGCCTTCATTGTTTAGAAATATATAGGCTAATCATGAGGAGATGGGCATGTCACAATTCTGTTAAAAAGATGCCATCATCTTTAAAAAATCTAAATAAATCAAAACCTCGACAGGCAATTGAAAACATGCAGAGCACTGTGCTCACACAGGATGTTTGCTGCGGACTTGGGATACACTGGAGTAAACCCAGTCAGTTCACTGATATGATACCTATTACTTTAAAATTAGCTAGGTCAATTAGACTTTATATAGATAGCAAAGATAAGACTAATGAGAATTTGGAATAGTCAACACCTCTGACAGCATAGTATTTCTTGTGCTGTTGTATTTCCTTTTCTGAATGTTCCGAAATACTACTTTTCCAGAATAATGTAATGCTTCTTTCCCTCCTGCAACTTGAATTTTCTTAAGAAAAGACAAAGAGTGGTAATGATAAACTCAAATAATTAAAAAAGTAATTTAAATACTAAAAACAACAGATGAAAAATGCTGAACATCACAGTTATTCAATGATGTCTTGAACACATATATGTTCTAGGAAACCTGAAAATAATTTCTCTACTTTACTTCCTGATGTGTTAACCTTCCCGCCTTCTCCTGCCAGGAAGAAAACCACCAGAACAAAAAGGAAAAAAAAAAAAACAAAACAAAAAACAAACCTTCATAAAAAATGAAAAGAACCCCTCAACCTCTGTACAACTGACAACAACTTTGAATGACAGCCTGCGGAGCAAAGGATATATATTCAATCACCTCACTCTTATAATGGGTTGCTTTTCATATTTAAATAAATGCCCACTAATAAATACCAGAATCATAACTACATCCCACAAGGAAATCTCATTAAAACTTATTCTTTCCATCCTTCTATGTCCTCTCCAAATGTCAGAGATAAAATCCTCTTTTTAGTACTCCTGGAAGATTAACAAATATAAAACTTTTTTGAAGCAGTTGAACAAGTAAATCTTAGTAAAGAGTCTTTTCTGACAAGATCTTCCTCATATTTAAATTATAGAAACCAGAACTTAACTAACAGCTTAAGTATTCGCATCTTCATGGTGTGATGTATATAGAAATGAAATCGCTTGTCCTGATAGCAGGCTGTATAGGGTTGCTATGTAGTTTTCTGCTGATTATATTTTACAATGGAAAGACATGGGGGAAGTTACTCCTGACACTGACTAGAAGAAGAAACTTGTAGAAGAATCCCCATGGATTGTACATACCAGGGATACCAATTTAAGGATTAAGGGAAATATTCTGACCTTACAATCTTTTAAGCAACTAAAGGGAAGCTTAAAGGAGTAGGTGCATTTCCACTGACATCAACAAATATATCAACCTGTATGTATCTGAAGGCAGAATTTCTCTGAGACAAAATTATAAAATAGTGAAATCTTAAAAATTGTGTGAATTTACACCAGGTACTCTAAGCTGTCCTTTTTTTCCACTTGACAGATTAGAAAGCAGCATCCAAACTGCTTTTAAAGACTAGTACCACTAACACTGTCTTTATTTTAATTTATCTTGTATAATTTATACCATATCTGCATGAGATAGGCATATCATGGGGGATGTGGGACTAGAGGTGGACTCACAAATCTTTGATGCTAAAGCTTCCTTGAGCTACCAGTACACAAGATACATTTCTAAAGACAGTCAGTTTAAACAGGTAGTATAATACAGCAGCACCATATAGATCAATAAGGATTGGAGGGATCTTGAAAGTGAAGATTTGCATTGACCTTTGGAAATGTATTACTGAATTAGAACTTTTTATTTTCTGTAATCATCTAATTTATGTCACTGGTGTTTTACCAGTCGCTGCCAACAGTAAACATGTACGTTCAGGAAAAAGGGCATTCCTAAACTGCTGCCAGCATTGTAAACTAAGTTATATAATTTACTTTGAAATTTATTTAACATAACATAATACGTAACTAAAAATGGGTCTACATCCAACTTTCAGCTGAGCCTGCAACTATTAAGGTTATTCCAAAATATCTGTATCTCTTTGGGCTTAGGCTGCAAATCTCCCAACAAAAGTCTATCCTATTGTTAGAAGTATCTCCTAATAGTAGCTGGATCAAAAGAAAAACTTTCCTGCTATTTTTTGCTCCTGGCTGTGTCCTAAACCAAGATTTGTAGTCATGGGAAAAAGATAAAAAAATCTGCTTTTTGGAAAAGGGGAATGACAGTTATGAAAGGTATTGACTTGACAGATTGATATGCCTTACTTTTGTGAAACAGATCACTGCCTTTTAAAATTCTAAATTCATTGCAAGTAGGTAACAGATCACTTTATGAATCCAGGCCTATGTGTATAGGAATTCATCCATGCAGTTTAGCAGTTTTTTACCTTAATTCTGTATCAGAAAGGGCCACGTCCAGAGCAAGTCTGCTTCACTGTGATAGGAATTCTGTGACAGAGACACACAGTACTGTGGCATCTCTGAGTTGATGCTACAATAAACAGCAGAATATTTTGGTCTCTAGCTGTTCAGTAACAATTTAATATCAAACATCTTCTAATCCCATATCATCTCCATGCTATCATTTGACTCCGTGTTGTATAATGTAGAATAATTTAATTCCATCTAGAAATGGCATGTCCTGTTGTGAGAAATACAGAAAAACTGCATCAGTTCCAATCCTGGTCTTTCCTTAAACTTTCTGACACTTTCAATAAAGTTTTGCTTGGCTTCATCCTTTCCCCTTCATGTCTAAAATCTCTTACTACAGAGCATCATCTAAATTGCAACTCTCTAAGGTCAGTCTAGTCAGTGGTTATTCACAGCTAGGTGCCAACAGAACTTGTATCATGTTAGAATAAGTGAACAAACCATGTCAAAGCTACAGAACTCCTAGACAATTTAATTAAAATTTAATATCGTGACATATTACTTGAAATATTTACAGCAAACATCTATATATGTCCGTTGAAATGCATGTTAACATCTCTCATTTCTTCTATAGTATTGCAAGCATGAAACAGGCTTCTAATCACGCTTAGAGTATGAACACATATAAAAGCTGATGACTGTGCTTGTGATAGGCAATTTTTAATGTCTCTGAGAATTCAGCAGGGATTTTGAAATAGTATCAGAAAAATATGTGTGGAAATCCAGAAAAAACATCTAGACTGCCCACACTGTAGGTGACTTGAATACATCTTGTCATTACTACACACAAGATGTATATCGACTAGTGCTCTCCTTTTATGTATCTGGAGAACATCCTACACATTAAAAACTCCAAAAGGTTGTAACTTACTAGTTTCGTAAATACAGCTTGTCTCCTTCTCAAAATAAAAGTGTAAATTTTAACCAAATTTTGTGAGAATGCTGAAATGTTTAAACACTTCAGTCTGTGAAGAACTAAGCTCTGAGTAAACAATAAGGCTGGCCTTTTTACTAGTATACTCTCACTTAAAATATTTGAAGTGATGACTAGCAGGAATTTGAATATTTGGGAATGTTTTGTTCCGAAAATTCTATTCAGATCCCTTTTAAAGTGATATATAAACAGTTAAATACAATTAAGATATTTCTGTCAGTTGATTAACTGTCTCTGTAGCTGCAATACAATATTTGTCTCTGGTACTACTGCATTTAATCAATCTATGAGTCTATCTATAGGCTTATTTTGTAATTATTCATTAAAGAATTTCTAGTAACATAGACATGAGGTATAGGAATTTGAGACAGTTTTCTGCAGACATGGGACTTTAATTTTGTTCCAAGTGCTCTGTAAGAACCAGTGAAAACTACATGGAATTCTTATTCATCAGAAAAAGAAGAAATTCAAAAATTACTACTAATATAGATGAAGTAACTCCACATGGTTTAGGGATATTTCAAAGCCTTTTTTATTTTATTCTAATAGTCCTGTAGCTCAATGTGTAGAAAACAGTTTGTAGAGTTCTGTTGACTTCAAAGTACTTGGAGTAGTGATGATGGTGAGAATTTAAACAAAAGGATGAATTGATCCATTGCACTGAGGTTACAAAATAATACTGCACTATTCCATCCATTTACTGGAGAACATCTTTAGAAGTGTTTGCCCTGCACTGAGTCATGCTTTGAGCTTTACCTGGAGCTGTATAAGTACAGATCCAGGCACAGAGCTTTTTTTGATCGTGGCTATTGAAATGCAAATAGTATGATAAGAGATGTCTCTGGAGTACTCACAGAACAGATTGTTCTTCATTTTGAAAGAATAAGCAACATTTCCATGGACTGGCATACTTGGATCAGACAGTTGGTCACAATAGGCAAGTTAATCAAATAGCTACTCTCCACTTTGCCTTGGCTTTGCTGCTGCCTATAGAGGAAGTGAGAACTGGAGACTCATCTCTGTCTGATTTTTTTCCAGGTGTTACTCTGCCCTACTCTCTGGTTTCTCTTATTATTCTTTGAGACAAAGACATCATTTTATCCCAATCATATTTACTAACCTCATTCAGCAAGTTACACTAGTTCGAGGTTACTCTCAGGACACAACCTTCTGCAGGAGATGCTAGGTTTTCTTATCAAGGCTGATCCCATTTCTGCTTCTAGTCAGTACCAAATTTCTTTGAAAAGTAGCATATCTCTTTTTTCTAGATTATATAATTTGAGTGTATATAATTTCTGGATCAGAGCAGACAGGACAACAAAAAACCAAACTGCAAAGCTCTTCATTTTTGGTTGTGGTTTTGATTTGCTTATTTCTTTAGTCAATTGCAGAATAATTACCACTACCTAGGTACAACAACAATTGCAACTTGATAATTGGACTTTATTTTCCTAGTACTGGCTTCATGATTCAGCACAGAAGTGATAATTCTTATATGACAGAACCTTTTTTCTTTTCATTTCAGATCTCTCAGTGTCTTTGAAGTGTCACAGTGGAAATAATTTTTCTCTTGCTGTTTTAAGTCACAGTTAAACCATTCGGTTTAATGCTTTAAATCGTTTTATTTTCTGTTATTTTAAATAAAGGTTGCCTACATAACAGTGTAACATGAAAGTTATTTACGTAACAGTAAGAACCCTTGGTGATTTTTCTCTGAATTAATATCTGCTCAACCTAGAACTGTGAGTTGTAAATTAGGTTTTATCCAGATCTTTCTCTAGCACCAGTGAATACACTATATTTTCCTCAAATTTCAAGTTTTAAAAAAAATATAACCAAAGTACCAGAAAAGCTGTAAGCAAAATACAACATAATAATATAATTACAACCATTTTCAATAAGTCAGCACCTCTTTTAGTTTTTGTTTTCCCTTCTGAAAAGCAATGTAGGCAATAATTTTAAATTAGGTTACATGAGAATATTATTTGTGTAACAGAAATAGGTTTCTTATTTTAATTAAGTTTGATGGATCTTGCTCTGGAGATGAACAGAATCAGCCTTGGAAATAGTGGGTATCTCCAGCTGCAGGTATATAGTACAACTCTCTAAAAACTTCTTTCTTTAGATACAATATACATAAATCTATCAGAATTTGGCTTTATTTTTTCTCAAGTTTCTCAATTTCATTCAATCACTTAGATTGTGATACTTTTCTTTGCTATGAAAATATGTTTCAGCATACTACCTGTTGCTGCATCAATGAATATTAACTGAAAAATTGCCACCCTGACAAGGAACAATGAGTTCTGTGTAAAAATCAGATCACCAACGTGTGGTGAGTCACGGGAAGCTGTAACAGTACCTACACTGAAAATCTAAGTAAGAGGAAATGGGCATTTTCTATCTAATTGTGATAAAATGTGAAAGTCTACCACAAACTGTAAACTGGACACAGGAAATACAATTCCCTTTATAGAAAGTGTCAGTAAAGTTAAGGGACCAGGACTAAGACTTTAAAACAAGGTACTAGGCACCAGATTTGACAACTTATTTTTACTGTGATACATCTGGTATCTGATACTCTTCTTTCAACTCAGTCTCCCTTTACTGAGGAGCAGTTGGCAAACTTCTTGATACTAAATAAAAATAAATATAAATGACGAAAACAGAAAAAAACCCTCTTAACCCAAACAATTAAACAATCCCAGAGATATTGATTTTAAAATTTCTTATATCTTCAAATAACCTTATCATATGAATGCTTGTGGCTTTTTAAAGTTTGCATTTGGTAGTGCTACTATAAGTAAAATAGAAAAGATGAAGCTCATGCTAAAAGAAATATTAAGATGAGAAAAAAATGGTCTACAAGCAAAAATAAAGCTGGAAATGCTTTAGAAAGGGAGAAATCCATTGACAAAAACAGTATGAATTTTGGTGTGAGATAGTAGAAAATGGTCAAGATGCATAACAAAAGGAAGAAAGAGAGAGAGAAACCATAAAAATACATGCACAGGAAAAAACATAGATGCGTTTAAGTAGACAAATGTAGTTTGAGCTAAGAAAAAGAATTAAATCGCATTTCTGGCAACATTCTCTTTTCCCTTTGCAAAAAGCGTTGTGGGGTGAAAAAGACACAAATAAAAAAAATAGCTTAAAATTTCAGCAGGCCTACGGGAGAAAAACCACAAAGTTTCATACCAGATATAACCAGTATAACTGATTAACCTACAAAGCGTGTGAACTTGCTCCAGCCTGAGCACATAAAGAGGGAAAATGATATTGACATGAAGGTATCTTTAAAGTTAGGCAGAAGTTAAAAGAATTGTGTTTAGAAAGTGCCTTTGGGAGTTATCGCTGAGAATTTCTTTCTTATTGCTAAGCATTATTTTGCTTCTGTGCATAGATATACCCACGTCTCTTTCACCTGAGAGATTTAGGCTAAATCTTCAAGATGGCAATCAGCACTAACTGCGGAGAAACTGAGACACTCATTATAAGTGATCAGGTTCGCAAAGCAGAAGCACAGTCACGTCATCACAGAACATCTAGTCACACTGTTTTAGTCTGGAAGGAGCTATGTTTTATTCCTCGTAGCACCCACATTGTGCAGTTAAAGCTGAAAAGTGTATTTATTCTCTCTGTCCTGGCCATGTGCATTTGCCCTCATGAAGCCCCTCCCAGGACCAGCCAGTGTGGTTGCCATTAATCGCAGTTGTCACTGATTTCGTGTCAGTGATGAAGCATCTTGCAGGATACTTCAGTAACACTTGCAAGGGTCATAATTTTTCTTATTCTGACCTAACTTTATTGATCCTCTCCTGAGAGGAACAGCACCCCTTGCAGCTTTATGGGACCATTCAAACAATCTAAGAATGATTTATATTACCCTTAAGGAAAAAGACATCAAGACTTGTTACTCGCTTGCTGAGATTTCCCCGAGATCTCAAGCTATCAAAATACTAAACACAAGCAGTGGAATACACTTGAGCAGTGGAAAGCACTGCAAAACTTTATATTATTAGGCTTCATGTTATAATTGGGTGATGCCTCCACTTAACACGCAATTTATTTTATTCAATATTGATAAGATTTAGCGGATGAGGTATTTGATTCAAGGCTTTGATACAAATGTAGAGTCTTAATTAACAAGTGATATATTTGATGCAGTGAATAATGCATCTGATTTAATAGAGGATGCACTCTATCTGCAGCTGAAGGTGATTGGTCTTTTTAGTGAGAGATTAATTCATTTCAGAAGATGATGTATCACTTTCAATGTGAACTAAATCAAATTTTTAATACATTTTTTTTTTCAGCGTGCAAAGTAGCACAAGGAACAAGTTTGCCCTCAAGTGGACTTCAAAGGCAGATCATACCTCCAAGGCAATAGGCAAGTTGAATCTGTGGTTAATTCATTCAAATTATGATGGGGTGGAACCAAGTTTTAAGAAGCTACTGCCTTCTCAATCAACCCTTACTTTATTCCTAAGTAAAATTATAATTTTTTTTTAATTAGAGATCCACAAAAGTGTAATAATCTATTAAGAAGGATTGAAAATAATACTTGAAACATTCAAGGTACGAAATATATGTGAACTTGAGACACTGAAGAGGTAAAACGAGATTACCTATTTTAGTATGCGTTTTTCTTAGGTCACAAAAAACTCTGGTAAATTTGACAATATGTACTTTAACTGTATAAATTTACTTCATCAATGCCAGTGCCTTCACATCTTTTAATTTTGAGAAACTGTTACTTATTTCCTAAGTCATCAGGAAGAGTCAATGCGAGAGCTTCAGTTTACAACACTGGAGCTTTCAGCTCCTGTATATAGAAAACTAGCCAGGTTTATCACATTCAAAACACAGGAAGACTGCATGGACTCAATATTTCATGTACACTTTCTGTGATTTGAAACCTCTGTGTTCACTTATTATTCTATCAAGCCTTAATTTTTCTGTTCACAGCTCCATAAATTCAATACTCTATGCTTTTAACCTAATTTGTTGACAAGTGAAAACGGCCTAGGTTCAAGACAACTCCAGCTAGGGTTTTTTTGGGCTTTTTTTTGAATTACATATTTGGAACTATAGAAGTATTAGGACATGCATATATAACCCAATAAGTATATAATGACTGTCACGCTAGTACTTAATATTCCTAGGAATTTAATTATAAACATCTGACTGTTTGGTATTTAAACAGGAAAATGACTGTTAAGTACAATGCAGTTAAAGAATAATAAACCTTCTGGCATATTCTTCATTCAGATGTTGCACTCAAAAATAGAATTAAAAGAGATTCAGCAGCAGTGAAAACTATTCTGAGGTAAACCGATTTTGTCTTTCTAAACATATGGTGGATCTTTTCCTTGTCTTGGAGGTATACATTCAGTTTAGTGTGTATGAAAATTACAAGCTAGAAGTAAACAAACAAACAAAAATGTTTTAGTCCTTTTTTCCATTTTTCACCCAGAAATAAAATCCTCCCATTGAACCACAGCACAAAGAGTAGCATTGAAAAACGATTATGATAACATTAAAAAAAAACCACTTAATTTAAAGACAAGAATTTGGATCCTGTAGAATTAATTATTTCACAACATAAAAAAATAATATGCACATCTTAATGATGCTAGATAACAATGGGTAGTATATGGAGTAGGACAAGATTTACAGGTCACAGTTTTTGACAGATCATGACATCTATTTCTGCAGCCCAGAGGCTTACTGTGTGACATAAATCATTGAGAAATAATTATAAATTTGCATCTCTATGACCCATATTAACCCTTTATAGGTGATTTCAGTTCATAATAAATTGTGAGCTATCCACAACTTACTTGCCTATAACTATGCATTCAAGATATTAGGCTTTTCAGTGATCAAAAAATGTTAACCACAAAATACTGAAGATAAGAATATTATGCAAGATGAGTGTAAATATTATTTATATCATGCATGACAAATGATTCAAGCTGCTAAAAATTTAGAGTTAATCATGCAGCCTGGTCTAGTGGAAGGCATACCTACCAGGGCAGAGGGTTTGGAACTAGATGATCTTTAAGGTCCCTTCCAAACCGAAGTGTTCTATGATTCTGTCTTCTTCCATCCCTAGCTCAGGGTGGCAAGATACCACTTCGGGATGAAAAATAAGAAAAGATGACCCAGAATTTATTTTCCACTTTCTGCTGTATGAGATACACAATAGGAAAAAGTAATTAAAGGTAAGAATGTTTCCGTGGACTATAAATTGCTCTTTCAATTTTGCACTAGGTACTCTTTGGCCTGTTGGTGTGGCTATGGAGGAAAGGGCTGACAAGTCTTATTAAGATTGCAGAGGATGTAACCTAGTTTTGTTGATCTACACATGCCTTCTACATAACTGGTCTTCCTGTGGTTCTGAATTACAGTGTTTTGCTTTGGTGTTGGATTAGAAAAGGTTAAAAAAAAAACCCACAGGAAAGAAACAAAACCAAAAAACCAACCTCAAAAATCAACCAACCAAAAAAGAAAATGGTAAAATATAAAACAAAAACTTCACGACACTAAAACAGTATGAGAAACTATATAACATGATATAACATTTTTTCAGTACAGAAATATGCATAACCATAATGAATGAAGAGGTTGATTTTAATTCCAAAATCACAGGAACAGGAAAATCAGTTCGGAAGTTGGAACAAAGAAGAAGACCACCAGTTGTGGAGACAAGAAAGAAAGAAGCTCCACATCTATCAGAAAGGAAATGGGCTGTGGCAAGGAAAGCTGGCAGGAGAAGACTACAAGTGCTTTTGTTGTTTTTCCAGCCTTTACAGTTCTTGTACTAAGAACTAAGCAGTGTTGCAATTTTTGAAGAATAACTGATTTCTCTGTCAGGTTTTTGAGGAGAAAAATAAAAAATGGCCTCAGGTCAGAGCTTTGAAAGAGGTATGTTTAAGTAACTGAGGTATCTCATGAAGTCACTTTTGATGTTGAAGACATAGGGCAGCTGCAAACTGAGCTAGGTTCTACCTTCCTGAATGTGTAAAAACCTGAAAAAGACTAGAAAATAAACTGTACCAGAGAGGATGCAGCCAAAGGTCTTGGATGCAGCTCACTGACCTCCATCAAAACTTCTCAAATACAGGATATGGTGTGCTAGATCTGCAGAAAACCAGCAGCCTCAGAAACACCCAGCAGTGGAAGTTCTACATAGTTTTGTGTGCTTTGTTTTGTTTTTTTCCTTAAATTGCTAATTCAAGTTATAAATATTCAAACCAAACCAAACCAACCCCATCCCTCACTTCATCTTCCCATAGATCTCCTTTTCTTAAGATTTTTAATACCTAAAAAAGTAACCAAGATTTGTGTTATGTTCGTAGTCACCAAGGATGTATTTCTTTACAGAAATAATTTTTCAATTAATATATAATGGTAAGTACTATAATGAGGCAAAGAAAATTCATTAAATTAATGACCTAGAAAAAAGGCTTAAAACATAAAAAGATGTAAAGGCATGTACCCTCACTGCCGTATGAATTAAATGGATATGTTCTGTTCAGTGGAATTCTGTTGTTTTGGAACAGCAGATGAATGTTCCCCTCAACTTTCCAACAGCTGTTTCTCCATTATGTTACTCAACACCTTGAATGTAATCTGATGAGAGGGAAGATGATCCATAGTATCTACAAGTTGGTCATTTGAGGAAATTTCCAATGGTTGTATGTAATATTTTAATATTCATTTGGAATTAATCAGACCTTATATTCATTCCAAAGCAATGCATAATTGTTTTATTAATAATTTAATGAAATTTTCTGATTTTTGTTCAATTAAAGTGGAAACAGCAAAAACCACACCGCCATGAGGAAATACCAAAATAGTGTCATGTTCTCCCGGATGAAAATCAGATAAGAAAATTGCCTGTGCTGTGGAAATTAGACAAAGTAGCTAAAAAAGAGCTTTGTGATTAGTGGTACAAACTTTATGACTTTGTGTGTCTTCAATGGAGTCATCAGCAGAGGCTTGCAGGCATATGGGAATCCTGCTTGATAAAAGGGAGTTGAAGTTATGTTAGGTGAAGTGTTTTTAGAACAGGGTTACTAAGGGCCATAAAGGAGTCTAAGCTACCAGAAAATAGGAAAAATAATTGTTAAACCTATTAACAATTAGGCTCAAAGAGAATTAGAGTGGAAAAGATGGTCCGAATGACCTGATATTAAATAGGAAGGAAGAATAAGGTTTACTTTAATTAATGTCATGCTTTCTTTAAGATAAAGGTTATACAATGCCATTAACTACTAATCCATAATTGTTGAATAAAAATGTTAAGAAAACTGTTTTACTGCAATTTTTAGGGAGTTCAGTTGGTGCATTTTGTTCTGACCTCACATGTCCTCACCCAACTCCAAAGTAAAATTACAAAAGCTGACACAGTCTCTAACTTAGTCATTCTTCTTCATTTCAATAGGTGAAGCACTACATTTACTTCCCCAGCCAAATGAGGGAAACTTGTTGCTGTCGTAATTCACAATTTCTTGACAATCAGCAAAATAGATCCTCTCTCTGTAATCTTTTTTATGTATTTGTTGAATAAATAAGACAATTCTTTTGGTTTTGCTGGCAAAATTCATAAAAATTTGTCTGATCACAAAAGATCTCTCTCCTCATCAATTCCACTGTTTTCAGTATAGTTTCTTTCATGTCCCATGCTTTTGGGTTTGACATTTTTGAAATTCTAATTAAACAGTAAAAACAAAGTACTAATATTTTTTTTTCATAGGAATCATCTTGGATATTATAGTCTAGTCAGAATAAATATTAAACATGTGCCTTTTTTCCACATTTTCTGAAAAATTCCAGTCCAGTCTCTTGTAGATATTTTAATATTCTTTAATTCATTGATGTTAGATAACTGCATGGTATGAAATACTCAATTCTAAGAAATGTTATTAGGGACAATATAAGTATTGTACTTCAGTCTTGAAGAAAAAGACAAAACTTTCCTCTTTTGACATTGCAAGAATCTTTTCCCCTCTTCCACATACAATTGCAATATTTCATTTTGTTGACAGTTTATGGTGTGAGAAGTGATACAATAAGCTATGTTTTATCACTGTTTAATTATGCTAAAGTAGGCCAAAGATGCTTCAGTCTTCCAGGTTTTAGCATGTGCTCAATATTACAACAAATTTAATCTCACAAGCATTCATTTAATTATTAATTCTCTAGTAATATTAATAGTATTTAAAATTCCAAGATTCACTATCCTGCTACTTACTGTTATCTTAATAAAAATAGGATATTACATATTTTACTTAAAATTTGTGGCAAAGTTTTTCTTATGAAAGAAATGAGAGATTTTATAAGGAAGGACATTTCATTGTTAATTATTTCATAGCCACAAAGGATAAAGCTGTGTTCTTCTTCTATTAGCTTTTTTAATTCAATTTCCCCAAACTTTGTGTCTACACTAGTGACCTGAACTAGGAGAGGTTATTTACAATAAAATTATCAATAGTCTTGAAATTTAAAAAATTCAGATCTCAGTGAATGGCAATCTTATGATCTCATGATACATTTTATATGGTATGTTTTACTGGATGTTATAGAATTTCCAGACACAAAGACTTAAGCCAAAGTTAAGACTTTGACTTACACAAAGAATCAGAAGAAAAATAATAAAAACATTACAGTTTGAAGACAGAAAAATGGCCCTTCAGTAAGCAGTGGACCACTGTACTTCTGCTCCCAACAGTCTCACTGATTTCTTGCACAAGCCAGATAGATCACCACTTTTTCTATGGAGAATAATCAATACAGTAAGGCAGTAGGCTAAGATTCTTGCATTATTATCATGATTTGCAGTTGTGGGTATTATAAGGGAAATTTGGGAACTTCTGACTTTTCCTCCAGTATTTTAGGGGAATAATTCTGACAAACAACTTACGTAATCAATTTTCATTTTAGAGGTAGATACACAATTTAAATAATCAGCCTTTGCAATTGTGTTTTGATTCTGTTTCCAAAGCACTGGGCATCCTCTTCTTATGTGAATTTTTTTGTGGGTATTTGAAAAACTGTCTGGCCAGGCTCTGACATCTCCCAGTCTGTCCAATATCTTGTTCTTGCACCTCCATGACAGTAATTTAGCCACATCTTTGTGTGTCTGGTCAACTGGGATGGCATAGCTAAGTAATGCAGTGACTTCCCAGCTGTGAAGAATGAGGATCTCTTGTTGGGAGTTTCCACTGCCAAAGGTACAGTCACCTAGCAGGTTAATTCTGGGCAAAGGCAAAAAACCATTAAAAATACTGGTGATTACAAATGAAAAACCCAGATAATTCCAGAGGCAAACAGCCACCTATAAAAGCCTTAATTTTTCTGACCAGGAAACCAACAGTAATAACTCATCAGGTATAGTTTGTGCCTTAAAAACAGTTGAGGATTCCTCTCTAGAGGGAAAGTGAGTTTCATGTTACAATAGGAGATCTCCTTTTTTTTGCTCTTGGTCATGAATAAGTCATTTTACACTATCCTCTTTCAGAAGACTCGATTGTCTGACCAGGTCAGAGGCTGGAAGGTAGCAGAGATGCTTCATGATTCAGTATGTTTTGTTAACACATCTAAGAGAATTTATTTCCCAGTGATCCACATAAAGTTCGTAAGATGCTTTCCATGTTCCCAGTATGGGGATATTCATTTTAATTAATCTATATTCTACAGAGAAAAAGAAAGAGAGAGTTATATCAATTCAAGATCACATCATTTTATGAAGACAGCAGAAGAATGAATATGGTTTATGGTATTGTTTATCATCTATGACTTTGACTGTTACCTTCTTTGAAATTTAGGTTCACAGTGTAATAATAAATTATTAATTTCAGGCATGCCTAGATGAGCATGAAAGCTTCATACCATTGCTGAAAAACACCCAATGAAAGATGAGCAAAGTAACAGTTTTTCAAGTTCCAGTTCTCAATACTTGTTCCCTGATAGAATTTCCGGAAATAGTCGCTTGTTCGAAAATGAATTTTTATTATGCATGATAGCAAGAAACAGAAATTGACAGCACGGTATAGAGGTCACCACTCATGTTATCGCTGTGGTTTAGCAGGTGTGTTCAACTGCTGGGCCAAGCAATGTTTTGAAAGGGTTTGTAAATCCTGTGCACTATTACTTCTCTGTATGACAGGTTTGTAACAATTATATATTAAAGGAAATAAAAATGTCTTTAACTTGCTTGTGTTTAAGAGTAGCCTTGATGGTTTCAGTGACTGGGTAACTCACTGAAAATGCTTTCATGCAATATTCAGATTGAAATATTAGAAGGCTAATTTTTCCTTATCATAATCTCATATGGTATGTATCCAAATGAGCCTTCTAGACAAAGCCTGCTGGCTTGGTTTTGAGCTAAGATTAATATTTTCTCCTCATTGTCTTCCAGCAATATCTTTATCTTGCCTTTATGTTCCTTCACACATAAAAAGACCCCAAAGTATTCCCCGGACATCTTATACTTTATGACCTAGAAGCTCCTGCTGAACAGAGAAAAGGATTCCTACTTGACTGGCAGCACTGGGTATTATTTCCCACTCTCTGAATTTTAATGCAACCATGTCCAGGTGGAACGAGAAGGTTCAGTATTACAAAGTCTGATAACTGACAAGTGTGGATAATGTTTGCTCAATGTGATGAATAAAAAAGGAATGGATTTTATTTTATTAAAAATATATATATTTTAGTGTAACCGTAATCACAGCAATTATAAGATTCTCTTGATGCTAACCAAGAGAAGACAGTAATAAAACCTATACTTTACATAAATTTCATCACATTTGGGCAAATGTGTAAATTTTCAAAGAAAGAAACAGTCTAGATTTTATATAAGATAATATTTGCTTATCCTTGGAAATTCCATTCATTAAAGAATTTATAAAGTCCTGATATTTACTAAATCTATGCAATTTTTAAAATTAATAGCTGATGAATTGCTGTTATAAAACTTACCTCTCTGCCCTGAACTAAATGTTATCTGCATTTCCGGTTGTTTTTTACTGCTGCTAATGATACTTCAAATCAATAATGAACTCTGCCACCATTTGAAACAAAAAGACCTCTGGATTAGCAAATGTGAGTATCTATTTAGATGCATTATATTTAGGAATAGGGGTTTTCCCCACTTGAATGTACTAATTCATGAAAATTTTCTTTTGTGTATCACACCAAAATATTGGGGCAGGGTGGGGAGGTAGATTTGGTGGTGTTCAGCCAGATATATAGAATAGAAAATCTAAATCAAGCCCTGTAGAATTACGAGCTATGCCAGACAGTTAAAAGCCAAAGGCAACCTCAGTTCCTTCACAGTTTTCCAAAACTGTTTTCTTGTCAGTTTTTTTAAATATAAGCTATTCAATTACTCCTCTTTGCAGTCTACTGTTACATGAAAAGAACTTAAAACATCTAACTTAGAGTGCTTTGGGAAACCAGATCTCCAGTATTCAGGATATAATATCCAAACCCAATATTAAAGCTTGTTCATTCTAACAGAGAAACAGTAGCATATTGTTTGGATAACAAATTCCCTTCTTAGTCACTGCTGACTTTCAAAATCAGGCACATCTACTTTTTTTCTTGAACACCACCTCTGCTCCTCTGTTTACTCTGACATTTTTTCTTACCAGCAGAGTGAGTGGCTGCAGCCTGGGCCAGGTGGACCCGGGGCTGAGGGCTCTGGGCCCACGGCTGGACAGCGCCCAGGGAGCCCAGGGAGCTGTCCGGCACTGCAGCCTCTGTGTCCAGGGCACAGCAGGGAATGGGAGATGGTGGGAATCACCCATTCTGTGCCCAGCCATGTAAATGGGCTGGGGACCCTGAGGGGCAGGCTGGGCGGGGCACCAGGGGGGGCTGCCACAGTCCCTGAGGGCTTCAGCAGGGCCAGCCCAGCCAGGTCCTGCTCCAGGACAGAGGTTTTTTGTCTGTTGTTCTGCTTTTCCCCAGAATGCATTATCTCGGTCATGCAGGCCTCTGTGCAGCACCATCCTTGGGATGATAGTTCCTTGAGGTACGCAGTTCTTTCCCCAGTGCAGAGAAGGAGAGGGGTTTCTTAGGAACCTTATTTCCTTCACCTGTGAATAACTCTAACATTAATGCTTGAAATCAGAAGCTACCAAAAGCCACCACCATCCTCAAATCTCATGCGGGTGCTGGTGAAGTTCGAAACCCTGATTTGGGTTCCTCCTCTCTTGTTTTCACCCACTAATGAGATCGTGCATTACCCAGATGTATCCAGGCAGAACTAGCCGGGATAATTGCATGAGTTGGGGTCTTGCAGTTGCTCCTATCCCACCCCTTCCTCTCATTAGGATGCCTATGGCAGTGGGGAGCCCCTGCTGAGTTCAGCAGCTCTAACCCAACAATCCAAGGCGGGCTCTTCCACTGCTGTGACAATGCTTTGAGAGTTCCCTTTGAGTCACTCATCTCTGAGCTCAGGGATTTTGCACAGAGTAACTTCCCTTGAGTGACTTCAGTGACTCTAGTTATGAAAAGTGAGCAGTGGGGCTCTATCTAAATGTGGGCTTGGACTACCATGAAGCCATACTTTAAGTAGCATTACTTCAATAAATCCTTTTTCTGCCTGTGCTGTTCTTATGGAGACTAAATTTTGTATCCTTGCATGAAAGCATCATTTGTATCTATTAAATAGATCAGAGTCTTTACAAATGTTTTATTTCATGTATTAAGACAGTAGAGTTTATTGCTATAAAATTATGTTTTTATGCTACCAGACTGTGTGTTCTCATGATGTGCCCCACTGTGTAGTCAGAGGATAAGGTCAATGTTTCTCCAGACATCTCTCATCACTCCAGGAGCTTAGTTAAAAGCCTGCAGAGTCATAAGATTGTGTTCTTCTTTGTATGATTTTTAATGCTTGATAATTTCTGGGAAGATAATTTTCTGGGACTATCACTATAAAGAATATTATTTGTGAATACAGAATTCTTCAAGTTTTATCTTCATCTTGTAAATTAAAGTTGTATGCTCCTGAAAATGTTATCTGAGGAATGAGATCAGTTTCTCTTTGTTTGGATGCTAAACATCTTATCAATATATTATTTATATACTGGTCAGCTCATTTACTCTTGATCAGATTGGGCAGGTGGGGAGGGAATTCTTTTTCTGGGTTGCATGGCAGTCTGAAAAAAAGAGTAAATTTTTGCTGACACTTTCATTGTAACTGTGGTGCCACAGGTACCTGCTATACACCCTACACTGTGTCAGCAGTGATATTTCCAGTGATGATTTTGATTTGTTTCATGCTTTGATATCCTTTAAACAGCATTAATCACCAGTTGGTATTAATGCAGCTGTCCCAAGCTCTTCATTTGGATTTCTGTTGTAATTGAAGATTGATTACTTTAACTAGACATTTTCGCTGAAGTCTTGCCCAGGGTGCATGCAGAGAGGAGAAACACAAATGATGAGGAGTGGAATACTTTCATGTAGAAGTAAAGTAATTTTTGTGTTAGGAGTTAGACATTATTAATAAAGATGTAATGTCTGAAAATGAACCTGGAAAATTTACTTTCATGTAAGCATATGGCAAATATCCAACCCCATCTCTTGTCATGTGTAAGGGAAATTAAAAATAAGAGGTGTTATGAGGAATAGCACATGAGAAGAAAGACACACAAAAATCCAGCATTTACAATGCAGCACTTTGGAGGCTTTATTGAATTTGGGTCACATGTTGTGATTACCTTCTCCTAAGTGCTTTTGCCACTTGAATTGATTCAGTACTTTGGAAAAGCCCCTTTCCTTTTGATATTAGAATATTGTTAGGCCACCACAAACACTTTGAAGTAAAGTAAGTACCTTCACTGATTTAGCTTGACAACACTCATACATTTTTTTAGTTTTTGTCTGTTCCCTACTTATACATATTGAGCACAAGAATTTTTGGCAAAAAAGTTTTAGGGAATTAGCAATTTTCATGGACTTGTAGAAGATATTCAAGGTGATCAAATTCTGAGCTTGTAAATGTAAATATTCATCCTGAAAACCTGATTTTTAAGGGCTCCAATCAGAGAACAAACATCCTGTGTAATTCATGTATCTAATCAAAGCTAACCAACACAGCCTGAATTTCAAATGTCAAATGTTTGCAGTAGGCAAACAACACACATAATTCTTCATCTGTGCATATTCAAAGAATCTCTGTGTGAATCAAACACAAGTTACAAAAAGAAGTTGTATTTATCAAAGTATTTACTCAGCTCTTGTAAGCAGCACAGACAGCTGTAATACCAAGTTTGTTATGGTGTTTTTTGCAATTGATCAACACTATATTAACATTTTTTTAATATTTTTATTGTTTTCTCATAAAGAATATTGTTGTCATGGACTCAAGTATATGAAAAGGAAAATCTTTCTCCTGAAAAAAATTTTATCGTTTCTCCATTATTCATATAATCACACTTTCCAGCCATCTTTTTAAACATATTTTGGTTTTCATCTGACAAATTGAAATTTTTAGGTACTGGTATATTTTTGATGGTTTTAGGGATTTTTTCCACCCCATTATAGTTTAGCTAATTTAGTTTGCCTGTATTATTTCTGCAGTGTTTTTTATCCATTTAAAGACTAATTTTGATGTCAATCTATATCATTATTACACCACCCCATAAATCTTTCTATTGGTTCTTAAAACAACCCACTGATTTAAAGATCTCGTTTCCTACCAAAGTATGTTCTGATTCTCTGACCTCTTCACACTCCTTCGTGGTGACTTCAGTTAATTGCAAGATTATCAGATGATAATGTGGTAGCATTAAAATGAATTAGCATGTAATTACTGTCGCTCCCAAGGGAGATAGGGTACATAAAATAAAGCAGTGCATGTTATACTATGAAAAGCATGAAGCAGTGTATTTCTTCTGGTGTACTCAGATATCCACAACTCTTGCTTTATACAGTGTGTTCATGGTACAAAATCCTAGAGGAGATCTGGAGACGGCACATCAACTTCATATTTTGCATCTTGGGTTATTCTTACCAATTTCAAAGTCTTTAGTTTTTGCAAGTAAGTGACAAAGTGATTTTCTATGATCTCATTTGGGTTGTCTCATTCTCATTGGCATTTGTTTACTAGAAATATTATCAAGATTAAAAAGTATAGCCCACAATAATGAGCTGCCAGAAAATTGTTTTAACTAATTAAAATTAATTAAGTCAATTTAAATATGATACAATATTTAAAAAATACTAATGTGTCAATAGTGTTTCAGAACTTGAACTCTGAATACAAAGCTGTTACAAGCAGAAAAAGTGCTTAGGTTATGGGATATATTATTAATTACATCTAGCTTCTTAATCTGGAGAATTTAAGTTTTGGGAGTCCCAGTGTCAAGGTGTTCTTATCCAGCACTATATAAATATAATTCATTCTGTCTTCAGGGTAGCGTATTTACCTCTGTTGCACTGGAGTGTCTGGACACCAAAGGAAGCTAAATGGAAAAACAGTTTGTGTTTTAGTATTGATTCATTTTCTAAATATGACATTTTACTGCTCTGACTGTATTCTCAAGAATATTTCTGTCTTTCAGTTGGTTACAACATTTAGGATTTTAAAATGTACTTAGATTGGAAAATTATACAATTGATAAGGATGCATCTAATCCTAGTTACCTTTTTCTGAGATAAAATCCATAGAATTGTAACAGTAGGCTCCATAATGAGGGGTAAAGTATAGAAAGAAAGTGAGAAACAAAAAAAGTGTTCACTTGCACTATGCTGCTGTGGAATGATTCCCTGGAAAAGCACTAGAGATTAGGCTCCCAAACCCACGGCTTCAGTGTTGACTGTTTGAGTAGGGGATGCTTACTTATGGTGGGACCTGACAAAGACACATCTAAGTCACATTTCTTGGAGCATAAAAGGTAGAATGTTTTCAGAGCCTAATTTGAAACTGTTACTATCCAGAAAATCTGAGCCCTTAGATTTTTGAAGTACTTTGTGGATATTATAGGAAGATATAAATTCTAAACTGTGAACACCATTGTGTGCTGTTACAGATAATGTACATGAAATATAGAGTGCTAAACTGTTAGTGATAATGGAACAATCTTCTATCTGACATGCTTTTAGTTACATTGCAATTGTTTCTTGTTATGTTAAACCGTTTTTTTGAATTTGTACTAACATATCCAAATGGAAGGTTTCTTTGGAAGGGTTTTATTTGGTGGTTTGGGGTGTTTTTTTCCCTGCATAAACTTACACAAATATGGTCAAGGAGAGGGAATAATAAAAATAGCAGAATGCATTCCATTTCATTTCATAAAACAAAATCCACTGAAAATGCTTACATGCTTGAAGGGGAACTTAAACTTAATCATAATTTCCTTTCTAGCAAAAAAAATCTCTGACCAACCAACATTTGTTGATAGGAGAAAAAGAGGGAACAACAACTGTATCTTATCTTCATGAGTTGCTTTCATCTTTAACTGAATTACAGATCAGATTGACTAAACTGCTTCAGCAGTGAATGCAGAAACAACTACGTGGGCATCTGCATATACCTGTTCAGGATTTAATTGTTCAATATTTATAAAAAAACCCCAAAACTATTTTAGAAGAATTAAGAAGTATATTAACTTTCTATTATTTTGTTTCTGTCTTTCCGTAAAAAGATGGATTGATGACTTTAAGAAACTTGGTGTTCCCAGATAACAGATTGCTTCTTCTAGGGTTCATTAATTCAGCTGATGATGACTTTAACCATTTAGAATCTATGGTTTTAAAACAAAAGCCACAACTGTGTTTCTGCTGATGATCTGTTTTTTTCCCTGTATTTATTTTCCTGCTTTCTGAAAGAATTTTTTTCTTAGTTTTTCTGCTTTCATGACACATTTTTTATTTCACAGCCTTTCTCATATTCCTTCTCTTTCCTACATTGCCTGTATTCATGAGTTCTCTTCCTTTTTCTTTTCTTTTTTCTATAATTATAAACACACAGTTGTGAAATATTACTGATTTTACTTTTCACAAAGTGTATTATTGATTACTTACAGGGTCCACAACATAACAGCATGCCTTTACCTTTTCATAATAAATACTGTGCAAGTTACACCATTCTACTTTTAAATTTATCGGATTTCTGAATACCAATATTTGTTGCATATCAGAAGCAATTTTTCTAAGGAAAAGATTAAGGGCGGCAATAGTCTTTCCTTGTCTGTATCCAAGAGCAGAGAGAAGTGGAAAGTTTACAGCAGACATGACTGATTTCACTGTGAATTGTAGTAGGTCCAGTCACTTCAGTAATTTTATAAAGTAACCATTTGAGCATCGTCCATTGTTTCATTGAAAATGGGTTCATGGAATGTTTCAATCCCTCATCCTCTCTGGGCCCTAGGTCATGGCTCTCCCCAGCACCACCTGGCTAGGTAATAATACTAATCTGATTTTTCCTTACTATTGGTTGTACAGCTGTGTGACATTATGTTCTGCTTGATATTGACCGGATTCTGATATTTTAATTTAAAGCTTTTCAGAATGTTTTCCAGTATCTATTTCCTTATGCTTTGTAAATTTTACTGACAAACATCTACAGGTTTCTCTTTTGATTCCTGTATTCTTGATCTGCTATCCCTGAGAGCAGTACAGAGTTTAAAAACTTCGAGATTACCCCTGGAATCTACACTTGTCAGGCATCTTTGCCCTCGAGGATTCTTAAAAAGTTTTCATTTTCTTACTAGTTTTGCTGGGATTTTTTTTGTCTCTGGCAGACCATAAAAGCTTAACAAAACCTCTATAGAAAAAAAAAACCCGAAACCCCAAAATTGCAACAATTTGCATTTCATTTAAATATTTAGTTTGTTTTCTATCTTCAAATTTAAAGAAAGTGTGCCTTGTGTCTGGTGCTCTTGATGTGTATGTATATTATATGCATGCATGTTTGTACACCTTAGACTACTTCATCTTGACTTTAAGAAGGTAACTTTGTAGGAGTGTCATGCAATTTTCATAATTATTAGAGCAGTGCAGCTTGGGGGAATATGTTTTATGATAAATACAGTCTTTTTGGTTCTTATCGCAAACAGTGCAGCTGATGCTGAAAGAGTGTATGTATGCCAGAGTGATGTATCATTTTTATCAGTCTAAATACATCAAGAGACAGAGTTTGAATGTATTTTAGGAGTAGCACAGATGGGAATTAGCAAACAAGTGTTTAGAGAAATATCATAGTGTTTTCTAGGTATAGATTCTTCTATCATGTCAGACTCTCCCTGGTCTGGTTTTCTCTCCCCATAGCGTAATGATCAGAACAGTCATGCAGACTGAAAGGGCTTTGAAACTAGAAAAGAACAGAGTGGTGTGTTCAGAAGTTGCATCTCTACCCTCCAGATCTGTCACTGAACCCACCTGGGATGAACTGGATACCAAACATTGAAAGCTTTTTTAACTACACAGAACACAATAGTTGTGCCGGTACCTTAAGGAAGCGACGAATCAGCTATCAAAGGGCAATCTTGACAAGAAAATCAATGGAAAATATCCTGCTTGCCAAGTGTTTATTCCTAGCAAACAAGATTGCGTTGGTGACGGAGCTGTTTATGTTGCCACTTTAAAAAACAGTATGTGTGATTCTGCTTTTATGTCTTTGGTGGACATTTAGATGCCCAAATGAAATGTGAGCTGAGACATCACTACTATTCCGAGACCATTTGGATCTGGCAATAAATAAGTTTGCCGGTGAATTCTAAAAGTCTGACAGAAGGAGGAAAAGGTGTTTTTTGTTAGGTCAAATTCACATGCATGTCTATGTACAGCATTCAGCTGTTATAGTGGTGACAAAAGAAGTCTGGATGATGCTTTCCCATGTTCATTTTTTTCTTCACCTTCTTGCCTTGTCATAGAAAAACACACCTATCTCAATGTAGATTTTAATTTTTAAATCTCACTATAAAATATTATTCAAGCATATGGAAGGTGTGTGTGCTGCCAGGACATTCCATGAGGAACAGAGCTGTCCAGTTTAATAGGACTGAGAATGATCTAGAAATATTCAGTACATCCTTCAGGGTTTACAAGAAAGGTCACCGTTGCTATAAAGTTGTTTTAAGTACATGCACGAGGAACATAATTCTTGACTAAACATTTTGGCACAAGCTTGAAAACAGCTATCTAATTCCAGGGGCACCTAATTTTTTGGGGTCAAAACTCTTAAGCAAGTGAGTAAATATTTCATATGCTTAGTATTAGGTGAATATAACATTATGGAACCATATAGGACTCTTTGACACAGTGTGTGCAGAGACCATCTGTTAAATTCCCAGCTGGATAGTTGCATGAGGTCTTATCCAGTTTACACACCAAATCTTCAGTGACTTTGCACACACAGTAGTGAATGTGTTTTTTGTCAGTTGAGACTTTCTTGCTAAAATCAATCCACTGATTGGATAGCAGGGCTGGGGTGTGAAGAAGCAGATACTGTTATAGATTCATTATATTGGCAGTAAGAGGCATATGAAGGCCATGCAATGTGTGCTTTCTTCTCTGAGGGATTATTTCCAATGCAGTCTATTTTCCCAGTGTTGTGTTCTGTTAGTTTAAAATGCCACATACAAAGTCGATTTATACTATACAAAGGGAAAAAGGTAAGAACTTAATGACAAAAACACTGAGATGGAAATCCATTTTTGGTCAAAGAAGCACAAAAAGAAATCAACTAAATACCCAATGCAGGCAAGCAGTTATGTCAAGTTCAAAAAATTTGTAGTTAATATACCTCCAGGCAGTAGCCCACTTACAGATTTTGAAGATTGGCAGGCCCAAATGCTGATGCTCATAATAGTAACTACCAGAGAGAAAGTCAGAATTCTGTAACAGGCACTGAATAGGAAAAAAAACCCTAGAAAGCAGACAGAAGAAAGAGAAAATTGCTTTACAGTTTCAAAGGCTGCATTCTACACTACAAAAATAAAATAGTTTTTCACATTGGTACCTGTATTGGGCTGCTGCAATATAAAATTTCAACAACAGAATGATTAAAAGAAGATATCTGTTTCAGATAGAGACACCAAAGGGTTACTCTTTATTTTCCTTGATTTTAATCTATTAATTGGTTTAACATGCTGCCCAGCACTCTGGTTATTTTATGACCTGTTTCATTTAAGAAGGAGAAAGTGGGGAAAAAGAGAGAAAGATCAGAAAATTCTTTTCAGAGCCAGGACTGAAATTACCTTGTACTCAAAATTAGATAAAGGGTTCAGCTTTCTCGTTATGGCACCTCTTGGCAGTATCCTTTCTTAACAGTCACTTTGCAACAGTAGTTCTCTTTCTCTGTTCACAACAAGCTTAACAGGGATCTTGTTAGACCTTTAGTTCCTTGAGGATGCTCAGATAGCAGATTAGGCCAAGTTGACCTTTTTCATTTGTGCTTCCCTAGAAATTATAATTTTATTTTTATTATTTTCTTCCTTCTTCCCTAGATATACTAACAGTAAGATCTTTTTCTTTCTTGTTTTTTAAAATCTTGTTATATTATGTTAGACTACTACCAGCCATCCAATGCTGGTTTAAATTCACTGGGGGCTTACATAAGTAAAGAATGATTTACATGTTCGTTAGGTGACATTTGACATCATGTTTTGCTAGCATCAAATGAGTTTCCTAAAGTTTGTGTCTCTCAACAGAGTGGTGACAAGCCCACTTAGCTTACAGTCCTGGTTTGCCTAGCTGAGCATCCCAGCCTTGTGTGCCTTCCTCTGAGCAGCAGGATGGGGATGACTGCACAGCTGGGACCTCTGTTTCAATCTTGGTCCTGAACTGCCCTTTAATTAGGTTCAGTCTTGAAATCTTGGAATAAAACACCTTACACTGGTGCACTATTAATCAATAGTACCTATCTTGAAAATCTCTGGTAAATTTTTTTCTCTGAAATCTGAGAATCTGCTTTATCTAGTGTTTTGATTGCAAGATGGAGATTACTTGGAACAAGGAAATTTTTGTAAGCTTTCCTGATTTTGTAAGCTTTCCTGATTTTTCAACTCCATCCTGGCATTTTACAGCTAAAGCTTCTTGAATTTTAGTTGTTCTTCCATCTTTTGTCTCCCCTTTGGATACTTGTTGAGTTATTAAAAAGGCACATAAAAATGTTTTCTATAAAACTCATTTCATTCTGAATTGTTTTTCCATGGGCCAAATACAGAGATATTAAAGGATTTTTAATGAGATTATAAATACTTCCCATAAGCTGTACACTTTCAAAATGCCTGGATCTACTTTGAACTTTACATAATGACAACATTTATTTTTTTATTTTCTTCTTTTTATTCCTTTTGTCTGGTATAAGGATTACATTTTATACATCTGCTATTACACAAAAAGGATGCGAAGAAGATGAAAACAAGTAAAACTTTAATAAACAATATCTGTATCAAGTTGTTTTTCCATAGTCTATATCAGACCTCAAACAGCACTTTTTAATTCTTCTAGGCTTGCATGTGGATAAAACTGACACTTTCTTTGTATACCTAGAAAAGACAGGGCTCAGTCCCCTGAGGCAAAGCCAGGATGCAGATGATCGCTTATATTCCAGTCCTCAATTTTTTTAAGCTCGCTTTTCTGATTACAGTCTCCTAGCACTTTCCTTATTCCAATCAGTAGTCAGGTTTAAAACCATCAGATTCCGTGATGTTTGTGCTGGGTTTAGCATCCATTGTCAGGGAAAAGATGATAATATATTTAGGATTGAACCCACTGCTGTAATGGGTGCTTTTCAGCAAATGCTTAATGCATCCTGAGGTATCTGCTTCACTGTGAGTTACTGGCAACAACTATTGCCATTTATGTAAGTCATGCTCAGTTATTAAAATAAAAATATCCATGAGGAAGGATGTGCACGTGAGATACTAGAGGACCATGGAAAGATTTATAACCATGAAAGACTGATAGGTGTGTTGTCCATCAAAATGAAAGTGGGTTGGATTCATTCCTGGAAGCATTTTCTGCTGATAGGCTGCATTTCTTTCCTAAATAAAAAATTCTGAAGCCCATAGATCTTCTGATCACCTAAATTCCATCAAGCATTTGGCTATTTGAGAAAATACTTCTCTCTGTCTATTAAATAACCCTTTCAAGCTCCACTGTCACCCTCAGCTCTGTGAGAAATATTATGAGTGTCATTATTGCATGCATTCTCTGCATGGAGATATGAAAACCACAACAAAAGGATTTTTCTGTCTTTTAATGATGTTTGTCCGAGTAACACAGAAGGGAATTGCAATAGCAAGACATGAATTCCTGACAGAAAACCGAATTGTTAAAGGAATTCTCTAGCCATATGTACTTGATTGCCATGAAATTTAAATGAAATTAAAATTCCTGATGAGAAGGTCTTAGGAGAAGAGCCTTGAACAAAGTGTCTCATGAGATAGAGACCAAAACTATTTGGGTCACTGTTTCTGCTAGGAATGCTGAAATCCATTCTATAAGGGAATTTATTTTTCTGCTAGGATTCAAATACCTCACCAACAGATCTAGGAAGAGGTAAACACTGATACAGCCCTATTGTCTGAGCCATCAAAAATAACTGTGTTTCTGCAAACCTCATCAAAGAGGTTCCTACTTGTTCAACACTTCGCTTCTTTTACTTCTCCTCTTTTCAGTAAGTCTTGAGAAGTGAAAACTATATTGCAAGTATGTAATATATGATGAAACTGTAATTTTAGCAGGAAAAACATGGATGTTGAATACAAATAAATTAGGCAAATAATTCACTTTAAATATATTTAATCTAATTAAAATAATTGCAGATAGAATCTGTGGTAGCTTGGTGCTGTTTTCTTTCTCTTCCATTCCTTTAAACAAGGAAAGACTGTTCAATGATTTTTGCTCCTAGTTAATTTATTATGACAGTCTGATTTGCCGAAGTATTTGGCCTTTTATTCCTGGTATATGCTGCAATTTTACAAAAAATAGTAATATGTCTACTTCCGTAGGACCTGTCACTTGGAATTCTATAATATGAATTCTGCAGATTTTGATAGAAACTAAACAGAATAAAAATTTGCAAATACACCAGGAATCTTTAATAATTTGTAGGTTTTTTAGTTTTTCAATGTTACCAAAATGTCTCTCAGCCTTTTAACAGAGAAGAAACTTTCTGAAGAAATAGTCAGTCGAAGGTTGAAATTGAAATATTTCCCTAGAATGTAGCCCCTCATAACAAAATACATTAGGCCCTTATTCACCAAATAGTCTTGATTTTTACCATCCATACTAATGTTAAATATCTTTAAAATTCAAGTTTCTTTTCATTTTATTAGTATGACTATGATTTAATTCAGTCTTGACCGGTGTGTCTCCTAAATCATAAAGTAATCAATTGTGCCTCCTCCAAAACGAACTGAGAAAAGCTTGCCATTTTATGAGGTCACTGTATGTTCAAGACATCTCGTTTAGAACACTTAGGAAACTCTTCTCTAATGAAATTTAGCATTTGAAGCCTGGACTGGTTGTTAATGGTCCAAAAATAGACCAGTCCCTTCTGGAGTATATATGCCTACAAAATGTTATCTATTGAAGTTTTCTTGAAGCAACTGCTTGTCTTTGTCTATCAAGAATATCAGATGTCAGTTTGTGACGATTAATTATAAGAAAGCTTGCATTTAGTGTTAACCCTGTAAATTAACTGTCAATGTATACATTCTAAACCTGTGTCAAATAAGCTTTAATAGGATATATGCAAATTCTCAGAATGCAAATCTAAAACTGTCAGATTGCTGATGTTATTTCAAACCTTCTTCCTTTTCTTTCATAATTCTGAGTCAAGGGGAAACAGTTCTTTGCAAATTGAGGCAGTCTCAATGCCTATGGGGGGATAAAACACAGCTGGCATTTACATGGCACCACAGTGAAGCATCTTTTCTGTGCCAGTGTATTACATAAGTGATGTCTAAAAATAATGAAGCAGAGAGAAGGTGACATTAAAGGGGAAACCACGTCCTGTGAGCTTATGAAATAAAGATAATATTGCGGAAGGAGGATAGGGACTGCTTATACCCTAGTGTGGTAAACTGAGTAGGATTCCAAAAAATGCTGTTTGTTATGAAATTCTTAAGGTGCAAAGCATGCATAGCACTGAGGCAACTTTTATGATAAAACAATTTAGAACTTTTTATTGAATATAAGCGTCTTATGCTTCAACTCATCTGGAGAAGCACACATTTTTTCCCTCCACGAACTGCTGAGATTTTAAATGCAATAGGCCAACTGGTAAACTGGTTTAAGCCACAGAATTCTGTCAGTTTTCAAAAAGTTGAAGTAGTTGGAGGGTACAGCTAAAATAGTACAGGGGCTATACCTCTGTCTCTCAGAAAACTTGAATAAACAGTGTTCCCCCGTGGTAGTGTATTTGTAGAGTGTTTTAGGGAAAGCTGGGACAATATTGAAATCTTCATTGTCCTGACTTTCCTCTGACTTACCCAGTCAAAGTCATATATCTGAGATGCTTTGTGTCTAAACTAAGAGGGTGAGCCATAAAGTTACTCTCAAAGCATCATATGCTGACTATATACACTATAAACCCCTCAGTTTAATTTCTAGAAGCCATGCATCCCATCTGAAGCTTTGCTGAATGTCTGTGTACAAAGTTGTCCCTGCCATGATTTACAGCCAAGAATGCTTTATTTTAAGGGTACCATGCATTGGATCTTACCTGTACATTCAAGTCTGGAAGAGATATATCAGGTAGCAGAAATCTCACTGTTCTCTATTTCTTCCCTGTTTCCTATTTCACAGAGATTTTACATACTACTGCATACTACTTTTTCATACATAAATGAAAGCAAATAACACAAAGGCCTCTGCCTGTAACTGGCTACTCAAAGGAATGCAGATCATTCTCAGAAAACTATGTAGAAAACTGAACGGTTTTGGAGCAGGTTTCCACGTACAAAACTGGAGTGGAAGGAAACACTATACAGTAATAAATAGCCTCAAAGTCAGCCCTAAACTGTGAGACTAAGAACCAAAATGGCAATTTCATAGTTCAATTCCTGGCAAATATAATCTATCTAAAAAATGTCCCAGATAATCATCATCTGGCTTAAAACCTTGACCAGGCTATATGTAGACTAGTTCTTTATCAATACAATGTTTTTGTGATCATCCATGTCTGTAAATTCTTGTTCTCAAGGGTTTTTTCAGTTAGTAGAGCATACCAGACTGGCAAATGTCTTCTTGGATTATTGCTACATAATATTATTTAATTTTTTGAAATCTTACTGACATGGAGAAAAATTCTTATTCTTGACCTGGTACCTTCCTAGCATCTCATCAGCTTTCAAATAGTAATACCAATATATGGTTGAGTTGGTGCTGCATGGATACCAGATTTACCGAGCTACTTAATAACAGTTGTGAAGAAAAAAACCAGTCTGAACAGACGGCAACTTTCTCTGAAAACCTTGTTAAACTTTCCACTGTTAAACTCTCTCCCCTGTAAACTTCCTGTAAGGTCAGGTTTTGAAGAATAAGGAGCTGTTTCATTACTAAAAATTCCTGTAAAAAGTTAAGCCTCAGAAAACTGACAGCAGTTTTTCTTGAAAACTGTAAGAATGTTTCTCATAATGGTACTTTGGTCTAACTTAAAATAATAATAATAATAAATTAAAATCTACCCTTTGAGATTTAAACTTGGATTTCAAGTTTCTTGAACAGCTCAGGTTTTCTGGTATACCTAGAATATTCAAGACAACCTACTTTAATTTGAACCCTTCTAGTTCCATCTTTTCAGTGGCCGTTAGTGGAATTTTATGTGTTATTCAAATGTTGGAGCTTGAAAACGTCTATTTTAAATTAACGTGATTCATAAAATTAAATTATGCAAATCTCAAGGTTCAATTATTTGTGTAGTATATTGGTTTGTGAAAACTAAAAGTAGGACCTGCAAGTCATTGGGTTGAATCTTCGCTATAGAGGCATTCAATTGTTTTGAATATAAAAAGCAGGACAGTCAGCTTATTGTATATACTGGTATGAAAAGAGAGGGAAAAATGTATGCTCACTAAAGGTTTAATTGTCTTTTACTTGAAATACAGGTCAGATTTGACCCTATACTCTTCTGATATATATTTCATATTGAGATAAATTTTTTTCATGGTTCTACTTAAAAAAACAATGCTGGAGAAAAGATGAGTGGTTATCAATGCCAATTACATGACAATTAACATTTTTGTCTTCAGATCAATCCACCTTTGAAGGTTCTTGGTATTCCTTATCTTTTTAAAAGCTATTGTTTACTTGTAAGAATGTGCAGTTGGATTCTTCAATAAGCATGTATTTGCATGTATAAATATTCCTAATTCTTGCTTTCAACAAGCCCTTAAATTCCTTTTGTGTAAATATTACCATTTATTTTGCATGCAGTTGCACATTTTTGAGTACTTTTAAAATATACCTTCTGTTTAAAACTGTCCACTGGAAGGAAAATTCCATGTTATATTTCAGAATGTTAGTGAGTTAAAATCCTGAAATGTTCTATATTTATAAAAATATAATAATTACTTTTCTCTTTTAAAATCTCATTTGCTGACTTTTAGATGTGCTGCTAAAGTATCCTCTTCACATTGCAGTTTCTGATATATTTGAAATCTGTGAGAATGAATCTCTGTGACTTTTAAAATACGTTCAAGCCAATTCTATTCTTCTCTTAAAAGGCTTTTCAAAATATGGATGTTCCAATGTTTGATTGGAAACATCTGGACTTTTCACATAGATTTAAAAATTAGCAGATCCCATCTTTTATCCCAGTCCTAACTGCATCTATATTTTTTCTCCTTTTTCTTTGTTTCCAGTGCTCATCAGACTGCTGGAATTGCCCAGTTTCATTGAGGTTTAGACTTTACAAAGAGAAAAGTACCAAAATGTGCAAAAAAGAAGCAAGGCAGATAGAGGACTACAGGGTTTGAAAAAGCCTATGATTTGAGGAAGATCTTCACCTGCACAAGAGCAGGAGTGTGGTTAAAGAAAAAGGTATTCTGTCCTGTGCAAAACGCAATCAAAGAAATATTGGAAGGCTCATCTGCCTTTCATATGTTTCACAGAACTGGTATATCTTCCTTCAAACATCTCTTAAATGGTTTGTGCAAAGAGGTTTAGGTGTCTGTTGACTAAATAATCATTTGGGGATCCTATGTAGCATCTCAACACAGTTGCAGTTGTGGTGCATATGGATACTTTTACAGAGTAATCCCACTCTTGAATTTTGTTGTTTCTGGGATAAAAAGCATGTAAAATCACAGCTTTTTATCTGCTGTTTCTGATTATACACAACCATTCAAGAGGAGTACACAGTTAGGAAAATTCAAATTCTTAACACTGAACAAAGAGTATGGAATGATTCTTTTATATAGGTGTAAATCCTAGCTCTGAGACACAGAAATATTTTATGCGCTATTCTTAAACTGCAACCTAATTTGACTGCAGCTGCAATTGAACCGCAGTTGCATTTTAGATGCAACTACATTTTTGCCATTCTCTTGAAAATCCTAAACCAACTTAAAGCCGCTCAAGCTGATGAACTTTCTGTACATGGATTTGCACTTCGCAAGACCTAAGAATCCTTTCAAGGACTATGTTTAAAGAGTAATTAAGTGCCACTCGCCACTTGTTGTTCTCTGCACCATTATGCACACTCTTTGACACACAATAAAACTTTTTTCACATCAAACTTGAATTGTAAGCAACTGTGCTCTCTGTCTCACACATGATAGGATATGGTATCCAGAAGAGAACACGGGCTGCTGTACATCTTACTGTTCTGCTGTTGTTGCAAACTATTGTTCTTGGGAACAACGTTACATGGCATTCTTTCTTCTAAACAGATACCGCATTTCCATTGTCCAGGAACTGACACCTGTTGAAAGGTTCAATTTCTCAGCACCAGAACATCAGTTTTTACTGTTGCTGCCAACCTTAGTTTGGAAACATGCAAGAAATATCTACCAAGAAACATGTCAAAACAAAGTTTCTCATAAGATGGTCTGTCCAAAAACATGCTAAAAGAATGGAAATCTTTTTCAATTCAGTCCTGTGTGCTGTGCAATACTAGTTTATATATAGCATTAATTCAGAATATGCTATCCATCTGTTTCCTGTAATTGTTATAGGATGCTTGGTTTTGGAAAAGTGCCAGCTGTTGCAGCAGCTTGATAACATATCAACATAAGTGTATTCCCAGACTGAAGGTACTTCAGGTACTTGATTGTGATCAAATAACTTTTAATTTGTCAAGTAATCAGTGGCAGAGACAGAAATAAAATGAAGGATTCTGTGATTCTAACTCCCTACTGCACCTTCTGAAATGCATTCTTGAAAATGAAACCTTACTGGCAGGATATTTTCTTGTACAAGTTCATAAAGTAAATTGTTTCACCATCTTTAAAAACACATAGTTTATATGTCAGGTGTTTGCTGCTCATCTTTCCACAGATCATTAAGATGTGAAATGAAAGAAGTCCTCCTTTCCTCATCTTTGTTTTTCTTTTCTCTATTCCAACTCCCCTTATTTGATGATTAACTTTTGAGATTGTCTCTGGAGGGATCATGTGGAATGTAGTTTTTGTAAAGTTCCTAGAAAATTAATGAAAGCATTCTGCAATCTGCAGAACTCTAGACATACTTTGAAATGTTTTTATAACTTGTTTTTCTTTTGAATACTCATGACTTTGATTGTTGGCACTGACGTGAAGAAATACACTTTATAGGTCTCTAGATCCCATGTCTCTAAACTGCACTTTCGGAAAAACCAGCAATTTCTGTACACAACACAAAGATTGAATGCAAGGCTGTAATTCAGCTTTGGTTTTCTGTTGATGATATAAACCACAAAAGCTTGTTGGTTTATGAACAGCAGCAATGACAATACAGAGAGATTATATTATTGCCTGTGTATTCAATTAGATATAAAGAGGTATTGCCCACAATCCAAAAATAGTATGTATTTGCAATTTCCAATTTAATTAAAACAGATAAATGGAGACTACTTAAAGTGTAAGAAAAGAATGAAAATGGCTGACTAGTCTGTGACATGCTGCCTAAAACAAATATGTGGCCAGTTTAGACAAAAAAAAATATCAAGTTATATTTAATAAATTTCTGCTGGCACCTTCCTTCCTTCTGTTCTGTCTTCAGCTAGAAGAGACATTTCCAAGCCAGGGATTCCATTACAACAGACTAGCACTTTATATGGCTGGTGCTGAGGTTTCCTTCCTCTAAATATCTTTGAGACAATTGCTGACATCACAGCAGCACTAGCTAAAATTAGAGACATCTCTGTAAGTGCATGAGGTGATATAATATAGCACTTCCTAGGGAATACTCTTTTCCAAGTCCTTTGTGTTCCCGCACAGATTTCTGAACCAGTAGGTAGGAAATAAGTGACATTTGCCAAATACAATCAAATTCTTAACCAAGTTTTCTTTTATACATCCTGGCAGCAGTGAGGGGGAAAAAAACCCACCGTTTTTTGATTGAATCTTATTATCTTAGGTGACAAGTCTGCAACAGGCTTAGCAGAGTAGTCCTAGCCGAAAATCATCTTGTAGAAGAATTTCAGTGGAAAAGTGGTTTTTATGTGATTAATGCATCTTATCCATTAATTCTCTCAGTATGTGACTGTTACTATAGTCCCTATTTGGGTGTGAAAGTCTCTTCTTTCATCATTATTTGCGTGACAACACAGTGAAAAAGCCTTTGAGTATTATTTCATAAGATGCCATTTGTATTTTATATGCCACAGTGCTCATTTGCACTGTGATATTAGCTACCAAACAAGCAGTGAAATTTGTCTGGGAACCTTTTACCACCCGGTATATATGCTGAAGGAACTAAGCATCTCAGTCACCAGAACACAGGTTCACCACATGCTTGATTAGCCATGCCAGGAGGTTATCTGGTTTTATTGAACCCCACCTCTAGTCAAATCAATGCATGGAAATAATTCATTTATTTATAATGTGTAGAATATACCATAAGCTAAGCAAAATGTATGAAAGATAATTGAAGAAATAAAGAAAAAACAAACACACAAAACAAACCATGCTGTTACCAATTAAGTATACATCTGTATCTCTCTCTTTACTCCTTTCGTCAAGATGACTTTTCTACAGAATCCAGACACATGGTCCCATATTCCGTATTTTTTCCTGCCCACATTTCATTCTTTAGAGAAGAGCATCTTCTGTAGAAACCCTTTGACTTTTACAACTAATGATCTTCTGGGACTCCTCCAGGAAGTCGGGATTTGTTCCCTCTGAAGTTATTTATTTCTTTATTATTCAGCTAGTGGTCTGGAAACTTAAATAAGCATTCTTTTCACTGCTTGGGTGCTGCAAACCACATTTTGCTAGACAAGTTGTCATGTCATGAATCTGACCACTTATAATTTTCCTCAAAGGGCAACAGTACTCTCCCTGCATGCCCTGATGAGTCATAATAAAGTGTCTCACTCAGTTTTAGATTTGATATCAGCTGTTACTTTAACAGACACAGTTGAAAGGAATGTTTAAATGGAATAATGCATATAGTTCACTCTTCACTGAAACTAGACATGACAGTAATCAACAACTTCTGAGTCAGCCACAAGCTTTAAGTGCTTTGCCCTCAGAGACCTTTCTTCTGGTCATTGTAACACCTATAAGCCACAGCCATGAAGAAGGTGGTGTGTGAGAAGCTATAAACATCAGCAAAGGATAGCAATCTAAATAGAAATCATTATCTTCTTGGATACTGACAGGAAGACATGCTCAATGAAACAGGGCAATAGCTCTTCAGGATAGGAAGTGTTATAGTTAATAAAAGCTACTGACAGGGTTTGATGTCTCAGAATAAGAGATTTACGGATTACAGTGAGGTGCTTTGGTTTGGTAGCTTTTTGGGGTTTTGCAGAAAGTGAGGAACAGCAAAGTAGGCAAGGTAGACAGTCTGAAAGCGAAATTTTAAAAAAAACTTGTGATGGAGGCAAGTATGTTGTAATGAGGGAAGGAAGGTAAGCAGAGAAAGGGAGGTAGTGGAAGTACAGTAAGAGAACTGACATGGTCAGAGTGGCAAAACATTAAAATGGTCTTTGTACTATATGAATGGGACAGGATTGTATTTTTCAAGACTCCAGGGAAAAAGATAATGCTGTAATTGAGATGAAAAGTGTTGAACATCTGAATGGAAGTATGGCCTGTTTATATTTAAAGGCCATACCTTAAAAATGTTATGCAGAAAACATAGCCTGGATTTTCCACTGACAGACAATATTGTGCTGTTATAATTGAAAAGACAGGGAGTGAGGAAGGGAAGTGAGTTTGAGTGGCAGAGAGAAGTATAGAGGGATTAAAAGTTTTTGTTTGTGCACAAGGATACAGCCCAGTGAAGGTGGGGAAAGATGTGTGTAGTTGTTAACAGCACCACATAACAGGGGAATGCACTATGCTTGAAGAAGGCTCTTCATTTCCAGGCTGCCTCTCCTTCATTAAATTTACATGTGAGAAGAACAGGTGCCTTAAAATGAGCTTTCTAGCGTTATATAAACTAATGATGTGGGCAGGTTTGTAGACGAACCAAAAATATTACATGAAAAAGATAACAGATAAATATGAATGTATCTATGTAGGAGAGAGAGGGGTAGATGTCCCCTGTCAACTGCAAGTTGAATATGTTCCCTGGGGTAAAAAAGCTGCTTCATTCTTCCTGAGATTTCAGGTAATAATCATGCGACACTCATTTAAGGTCATGCTTGCCAAAGGAACAAAAATTTATTAGATTGGAGAAGATTTCCCTCCCTTTTCTTTTTCTGTAATGGTTGCATTCTTTTAGTGTATTTGGAACACCAGTCTCTACCCAGAAAGTGATGAACTACTTTGTGCTTCTGTTAATGTCATACTGAAGAAATTAGACCCAGAATTTGAGATGAGGATGCTTAGAATATTGTGGTTGTAATATAAAAATTAAGTCATTATAGTCACATTTTCCCCAACACTCCCCATCAAATGTAACTTGCTGGAAGTGACTCTTGAATTAAATTACTCAAAAGAATTTTAAAAATTGAGAAAACTATCTGGTTAAGAGTGAGCTACATCACTGCCTTACAAAAAGCTGCAACACATAAGAGACATAGCTTACAGAGAAGGAAGGGTTAGGGACTCGGTGCCTGAAACTTGAGAGAAACAGCATGCCTCGTTTTTATTTCAAAACTTTTAAATAGACTTTCTCATGGCACTCACACTAACTTCACTAAATGCGGAGTTCGGTAGCATTATATTGATGGTCTTTGCACAAATGGATGAATTCATATAATTGTGAGTTCCATAAAATTTTCCCAGTATATTTCAATCAGTGTTAGCTCTCTATCACATATTATTATTTACACCAATTCATAGCTAATTAATGATATTTCCACAGTGTATAGAGAATCAAAAAATAGTTTTGTTGGTTTGGTTTGTTGTTTGCTTGGTTTGTTTTTTTTTGTGTGAAACCTTTAGAAAATGCTGGGCTTATTTGAAACAGCTTTCATTATTTGTTTTTAAGAAATCTGTAGTTTTGGCACTGATCACTTAAGAAAGTGTTTAACAAGGCAGCTTATTTACAGAGCCTGTAAATTAGATGTTTTGGAAATGTCAAAATACGCTTGCAGATGAAACCAGATTGGTTCCTGCTAGAAATGGTGAGAATAATCAAGAAACACTCAGATTTAACTTTTTTGTAAGGAAATGGTTTGAATCAGTTCTAAGAAAAAGCCGCGGTTTCCTGGTGCAGCACTCACTTGTAAGGTAAATCCTACCTTTGCAGAGTTTGCTTAGCTTACCTTTTTATGTAAAGGCATTTTGGTGAGTATGCTGTTTTGCTTGAGATTCCTCTAAGCACTCAAGAGGCAACTGCTGAATCTTCTCTTCCCTCAAGAGCCAGTCATAGAAGAGTATTTTAGACATAAACACAAATAACAGAAAGAATGTTAACTCTCAATGGGTATTATTGTACTGCAATTCCTTCCAAGGCTCATGCAAAGTCATAGGAGCTAGTTTAAGAAGTTTGGTCACAAGAATTCTGACTTGAAATGATGAAATGACAGGCTTTATAATCTAAAAGGATTTTATTTTTGTATTGTAGGGATACAACGTTTTAGCCATTTCCTTCCTTTTATCCCACATCAGGAAATTTCAGTGCTATTAGAAAACTGAAAAACATTATGCAAGGGTTTGGAAAATGAATGAAAAACAGGGAAGGAAAGAACATGATATTATACCAAAGATATTATAGCATCAGCTAGGCAAGGTACTTTTGATCAGGTCTGCACTTAAAGCAAATGCTTTCATAATCTGAACCATGAGATAGCTTTTTGGAAGAGTGAATAAAAAGCTTCTAAAACATAGATTAGTAGAACCTAGTCATCATCCCCTTAAGTATGTGGTAGACCTTTCTAACTGGATGTATAAGATATATTTCTTGTATTAAATGTCATGGTAGCTAAACAAGCTAATGCAAGTGAATAACAGAGAATAAAAGTAAATGTCAGGGGATACTGTAAAACTGCTATTTTTTTTTTCCCAGGGCTTCTGTAATGTCATAATTGTAAAAGTAAACTTGAGAAGGTTAGTTGATAAAAACCCTAAGGAAAAATAAGAGCTCTTACAATATTCTTTAGGGTGTATGAATTATATATAACACGTTATTGTTCTTTAGCCTAAAATAACTTGAAATAACCTATTAATCATTAAAATCTTGAAAACTACCACAGGATTTTGGTTCTATTTTTCCTTCTAAAAATCTAAAGTTTTATATTAATTGTACAGATGATCACATTGGCATGTATATAAATGTTCTGCGTCAGGTGACTTTGGCTAAAAAACATCTATTGTGAACATTTTATAGGTTGTTTATAGGCTAATCTTCATAATTTACTCCTAAAACAATTGTTAGACTAATATTTGCAAGAAATAGCATTTTTAAAAGTGGCATTCATCTTCTACTCATTCTGTAAATATTAATTGATGAAGACATATATTCATGATGAGTTCTGTAGGGTCTGGTTGACTCTTTCCTCACTATAGAAGAGTTTTCTTATGATTGGATATGCCATACCACCAAGTTGCCACTGTTGAACAGAAATTCTCTTCCAAAGCAACCTAACTGGGCTTAAATACGTATTTATAGATTTCAAGATTTTATCTTTTAGAAGTAGCAGTTGTTGGAAACATCTTTTGCCTTAAATTTTGATTAAATTTTTTACTCCATGTTTTTCAGTTGTCTGCAGTTAATTAACAGCTGACCAAATGACCACTAAATCCACTGGATTGATATTTAGAATCCATCTGTTTCTGTGCTATCAGAAATCTCAAATCTTTGTCTAACATCAAAAAGATGGTGTACATACTGCATCCTCAAATTGCTGAGTACAAGACACAGCTTTGTGGAACAGACATGCAATGCCTGATATATCTGCAATGAACATAACTACAAAAGGAAGGAATTGGACAAAGTGCTATTCTAGGGTTTAATACCTGTTTTTCATTTTAGGAGACCTAAAGATTTTTTTTTTTGTGAGAAATATGATGGGTCATAGAAATAACAGTTATTCCTCCAACACTGGCATAAGATTTAAATACTTTCCCATGTGTTATATTGCTGCACAATCTTTCATTTGAACAATTTTCTTGCAAATATTTGAAATGTTAACAATTGTTTTAATAAATCTGCTTTGAATTGTTTATTTAGGGTTTGACTCAGTGTCATTACATCACTAAAGTTATATGAAGTGTTCACTGCAAAAGGATGGAAAGATGTTTTTCTGTCAAAGATTTTAAGGTAATGAAGGTAATTAGCTGACAACATTATGATATACTGTAATGGAAACTCAGTTGCCCTTTCTGAGCCAGATCTATTTTAAAGTTCATGCTGAACTAATGTTTCTATTTGTCTTTGTGGCCATTACTCACTGCATTGGTATTAGCAAATGTGTTGTAGATCTGCCAGTCATTGCACCAATAGTAAAAAACTAAGAAATTACTAATAATCTGCAGATCAGCTAAAGGATAATTATTAATATCCACAAAACATCCAGTAGTAGACTTCCTTCTTCTTAAAGAATCGCAGGTATAATTAAAATGCAATTAAAAAGGTATAATTGTTATAAAGATTTTCATTTACCGAACGCTAAAAAAAGAAAAAGAGCATTTCAAGGCTGCTTAGACAAAAGACACATTTCATCACTGCTTTAATTTTCACTGGCAAGTGTTAACCAGAAATCAGTATTTTCACTGCAGCTTCAAAAGGTATTAAGCAAACAGCAATTGAATTGCTACTTGCCAGTTTGCAGTAGACTCCAGCAGTACAAATCAAAATCTGCCGGGCCAGAAATATAATACATCATCAGAGCATTTCTAAAATCATTTGAGAGGACTGATCTGGATAATGGCAGGATGGAATAAGGAATTTCTTTTTGTACAAGCTCTATATGAAATGCATATGATTCAATATTTTGAATCCAGCAAGTTACTTAAGCGCATGAATAACTTCAGCTACAGTCATATTTATTTAACAAGTTAATATGCTTCCTTCAACTGGTTTATGTAGCTGACCACCCCCTGTGGAATAAAAATTTTAAGGGAAGTTGTAATATACTGGAAATACACAAACTTCTCTTATACTTATGGAAATTCATATTGATTTATGAATAATGTGGCACCAGTACATCTAATTCATTGTGATTTATTTCCTATTTTCTATAAATGATGGATTTAATACAGTAATTCTGGTTTTGTCTATTGCAAAATCTGGTTTCCTGTTGGTGTTAATTTCCAAACTGCTAATTTTCTGAGATTAGAGGAAAACACTCAATAAGACAGATGATAAAATGAAGGTGTTCATTGGCTTATACTACAGTACTAAGATTTCATTTATTTATCGTTCATAAAGCTTTACTATATGATACATCGGAGTTTAAGCAGTAGACAAACAAATAGTACGTATTACAAAATGCAGGGAAGTTATAGGGAATAACAGATTCGAATATGGTTATAACTCATTAACTCCGACATACTGAAAAATAAAAAATACATAAATAAAATTAAGAAAGGTATATTGTGCTTAGTAGAAAGAGTTTTACTCAAATGATCAATTTGATAGAGGGTTAAACTCTCTAAATTACTACAGTGGTCACATATATCTAATGTTATCTACTGCAAAGATAACCTTAATTTATGAATCCTTTTTCAAAGACAAAATATATTCTTTTTTTTCTCCCTGAATAACTCAGTGTTAGATGCTTTCAGACTGGGAATACTACTTTCTTCACTGCATTCATTTTTGTCCTTGCATACCCTTCAGGTTCCAGACAGATTATTGCTTCCATCAGAAAAGGGATTTGATTAATCACCAGATCATATGTTTTATTCAAAGCCAGTGCCCTCCATCCTTCATTCAGAGTAAATTAATGAAAAATTCACATAATTTGTGCAGAATATTTTATTAACTGCTGGATTGGTTTTTTTTTTTAGTTTTGTTTGCAGCCTCAGAATAAAATCCAAAAATCAGGAAAGAAGAGAACTACATTTAGGATCTTGATTTTTAAAGAGTAAGTTGAAATGAAGTTATATTTCATCAGATTCTCTTAGATAATTAACTGACTACATAAATTAGCCTTCACTAGCAAAGCATTTGGGGATTTGAAACACCCCTCACTTGATTTTTCCATCCCACATACGAGTATGTCTTTCACGGAACAATGTGTCCTTTGGGGTGCGAGGATTATACACTAACAAGCTGGTGAAGCATGGCATTGAGATTTCAGGTCTCTGTGTTACGGATGTTTCCATCTTATAAGTGCAAAAAGTATGACTTTAGAGTCCTTAGCAGGTCATATGTTGAACATTAGGACAAATACAGCAAAAGGCAAAAATTCTCCTTTGTAGCTATGTGTTACTGCTCAGTTAATGTAACATACTGACTTTTTAATTTAGAAATGTCAAAGAGACATCTCCTACCATAGAGAAAAACAAAATATTACTGTAAATATCTAAGATAAAAAAAATTGCTCCTAAATAACAGCAATGCCTCTCATCTTAATTTCTCACAATTTTTCCTTTTGATAAATTATTGAGACAGATATTTAATCTGTCCGTGTTCTACTTTTCTGTATCCTGAAGTGAAGAAATTCAATTGTATTGTGACATCTGAATCAGCCAGCAACCTGTCTTAAAAGGAGCAAAAACTGCATCTATCCAACACAATGAACACTGAACATCTGTGCAGGAGAAACTTGAGGCTGTGTCTTTTTGGGCCAAATCCATTTGATTTGCTCCTAGATAGTCAAATAAGCCACAGCTTTTAAGATCATCCACAATTTGCTAAGGTGTGCATATGCTAAATGCCCAGGATACAAGCCCAGCAAAACAAGGTGAACTGCCCAAAGCTATCAGTCTCTTCAAAAATCTGTTAAAGATGTCCCTGAGTGGACAGATACAGCTTACCAGAGGAAAAAAAGGTGACTCTTGCACTATGAATGAGACTGAATGTTGTTTGAAAAAAAAAAAGGAGTAGATTAATTATTGCTCATCCCAGACGATTTTGAACAAAACAGTTTCTTTGAGCTACATCACCGTTCTATCATTGAATAAGAAAATAATTGTTCCTATATTAAACATTACCATTCATGAGTTAAAAGAATTTTTATGAAAAGTAGGTATTTTTGTAAATCAGTGTTTAGCATCTTGACTTTCCAAGTACTGTCTCCTTAACTTGGAATTTATTCGGCCTTTTGTCTAGAACATATGCCTATTGTGAACAGAATGATTGTTCTTAGTATTGTAACTTAAGGTAGTGGAGGAAATTTATGCCCAACCCGCAGAAGAGGAACTGAACCCCAAGAAGTGGTTTGTTCACATTTGCCCAGGTGCAGTTGTTGGTCAGTTGCATTAAGTGTCATAGAATCCTGGAATATTCTGAGTCGGGAGGGACCCACAGGGGTCATCAAAGTGTCACCATGCTTTGTCTTAAAATGAGTATCATCTTTACCCTTGCATCTGCTTTTGAAATAATAACGTTTTGAAAGTGGAAAACTAGGAGCAAATCTTTTGAATATGATCACCCAGTACAGGTCACTGGTGATACTGAATGTGTAATAATGATATTTTCTGAATGTTTTATGAAAGGCTGTAAAGAATTTTCCTAACTTTGTTGGACTGGAGCAATTTCCTTGACTGAAATATTGAATGGTTAATAAGAGTTACTAACAAACTTTTTCTTCACATTACACAGTTGTCTTGAGACTGAGAAGAAAAAAAATGCCCCCTAAATTAGTTATGGATCGCCCCACCAAGAGCTATGGATTGAAGGGATTGTTTGATATTATAAACCAGAACAACTGGAAAGACACCTTCGTGGGGAAGTATGATATGACAGGCATATCAAAAGAGCTGATTTCTGGTTTGGGCTTGAAAGATAGGGCCTAGGGGAAGGAGAAAAAGACAGAAAAGAGTGAGAAGGGAGAAGCCATCTCTGGGTGTGCTGACAAAGGAGGGTCAAAAAATTGATTGATTTCAGGAGACAGATGTTTTCCTTTACATTTTAATGTAATTAAATATTATCTGTTATTGATTATATTGTTTGAATTTATGATTTTTACCCAAGTGGTTTTTATTATTTCTGCATTTGCTGTATTGTTTTAAAGACTTTGATATGTGTATTTTTGAAGAGTGTATACTAAAAGAAAGAAAAACACTTCCCATGTTCTGAGAACAGATGAAAAAATAGCTATCTTTTAATACAAAATCTCAATTTACCAAGTTGAAGGGAATCAGAGAAGACTTACTTGAAAATAGGAGGCTAAAAGGATGATGTCCAGTCTGAGGAATATTAGGGCCCATTTTCCACGAGGATTTGTAGGTGAATAACAGAAAATGAAAGCATATTGAACTAAAATTCTGTTTAGATGGTTAATATTCCTTGGTTAAGGTTTTTTAAAATATCTTTTTAAAATAGCACACTAAGATGAAAACTAAACTGTGTATAGTAACACCCCTATGCTTAAAAGGAAAGTTCTGTTTGCAAATAATTTTAAAATGGATCTGTATCCAAACTGAAAGAAAAGTTTTTTTCAAAATACAGATGAATATTTGATGTCTGTACATTTAAGGGTTTGAATTATCACTTATAAAGATATGAAGATTTTTAAAAATCAAATTTAAAGGTCATTTTAAAATTTAAAATAAAAAACTTAAAGATTATATTTAGCAAGTGTCTGAAGTCAACGTGTCAACATTATCATTATTTGGAGTCCTATTTTAAAGGAAAATATCAAAGAAAATGTACTAATCTTGCCATTGAGTTTCATTTCAAGATAATTTAGTAATATCAGATACGGTGACAATTTCTCTTATTGCTGTTTACTCACTATGGTTGCACTGCTTTGAATGTTCTTAAGCATTTCGAAAACTGATCTAAAGGAAGCTTTGTGACAGTTTTGTAAATTGCAGCAAAAAGAGTGGAAGACTTTAGGGAACCAACATCAAGAGGAAGGTTTATACCTGAACTTGGTGTCCTTCTTGGGAGAGACCAGGCATGCAGAGCCAGTCCTACAGTATTTCTATGCAGAGATATTGTGAATGTCATCCAGCAGTCACTCTCCAGACTCTAAGTTGGTCTTTCCACCCTTTGGGGAAGTCACTTTTCCCTTCTGTCAGTACATATTAGTGAGACAGAAACAAAAAGCAGTAATTGCAATGAACACGGCACTGACCAATTAGTAACTTAAGGATAAAATTATAATGTGACGCAAATTCACTCCATCAGTTCTGCCAAATCATTTCTATCCTGATTGCTGTAAATGATATGACCACAAGTCTCCTTTTATTACTAAGAGTCAGAATTAGAATCAGCCAGAGGCATGGTCTGTTTGGACTAGGTACCAGAGAAATATCTCTTGTTCTCCAAAGCTTGTTATAATTAGTACCCCAATGATAGAGACCAAACAAATCAGTTAGTAGAAATTTCCTCCAGAATATACAAAGGATGTTTCTCTGCAAGGCTATCAACATTTTCTCTAAAAACAACCCTAAATTTGAAAAGTCTTTAATGAAATTAATAAATATTTAGTGATTACCATTCACAATGGAAAAAGTAAATTGTTTCTTCTATTCCTAGGGTGTCAATTTTGCCTGAGTCTTTAGAACCCATCAGCAAAGTCTGTTCACCCATGGGTTCATGTGCTTTTCTCAAGGATGAAACCATGGCTGCAAATGAGAGATTGTTTATTTTTTTGTTGTGTTGTGGTTTTGTGGTGGTGGTGTGTATATGTGTCTAGTCTGTTGGTTTTCTTTAAAGAAGTCCTGAGTCATGTGAACAAAAATAATGGTTTGCCAAATACATATGCTTTTTATTTTCATTAGTTAAGTTTGCATCTTCAATCTTTAAAAGTCATTTAGCTAAGAAAAGATACAGTTTCAGACAAGGAGAGATGCTGTTGTTCTCACCAAATTAGCAATGAGATTGTTTTCGGTTTCATTAATGCAGAAGTAGATCCATGTTTATCCAGCTGACCAGCCAAAAAACTGCTAGTACCCACACAGATAATAGGTCAGATGGAGAGTAAACTGTCTTCTGTCTGTTAGCAAACCATCGAAAAATGACAACATCAAATCTTTGCTCTCTATCCTATGTACTTCTGTATTCATATATCTGAGCACAACCACCTATTCTGCCTCCTTCAGCCCTTCACATACAATGACAAGTCACTCCGCTTAACAGTGAGAAACGAAGTAATATTATTGTTAGTCAAAAATTAAGCTAAAAAGCCCCTAGCATTTCAAACCAGTAGAAGGTGACAAAGTGCTTTGATCAGGAGTGCTTTTTTAACTCTTTAAATTCAAACAAGATGTAAAAAAATAAAATTAAAAAAAAATTTTTAAAACTCTAACATTTCAAAAAAAAATAGTAAATCCATCATTTGGAAAATGTAAGAATTAATATTTCAGCCAAAAGAGATACAATATGGGAACACAACACACCCGCGAATCAGTTCAGTGCTGCCTAGTCTTGAGCAGTGTGTTGCAAACTTTGCCCTGTTGTATTCTGAGATCCTATTCCCTAGCTCTTACAATACCTTTACTCAAATGCTTACTCTCTTTCAGTTTGAATAGGTTTCCCAGACTGATCGTCATATTCTCACCCGTTAATGAAAAGTTGGCAAACCTGCATCTTTGAGAAGCTAAAAAAAGACAGAAACTTAGTATTTTCTACAGCTCTAAAAGAAAAAAAAAAAAGAGAAAGTCTAGGGCTTAGTCTTTGTCCATCTGCAAAGAAGTACAGAAACAGGGTTTGCAGGACACCCTTCTCCCTTTTGCATGTCTCCTCTCCCAGGGGAGATTATGTGCAATTTATCATTGTTGCACAGGCAGGAAAAAACAAGACTCTTAGCAGCTGTGGATCACTTTGGCCTGAAGTAGTTTTGAGGAATTCTGTCTGTACTCAATCAGAATGAATTCTAAATATGCCGGCTTGTTATTGTGTTTCTGCTGAGCACAACACTGTGTCAGATAGGAAATATCATTTGGAATTCAACAATATTTTATGTCTTATATTTATGTATACAATATTACTCTGGTTTTTTTTAAGGGAGGGTTTCAGAATGTTGCCATAAAACCTCTTCTTTTTGGCAGTTAGGGTGGGTTGCCTTCATAAATTTTCATTTTTAATTTTTATCTAGTGTTTCACAGAACTTATCCAAACTAAATGATGTTTATAAACAAGTAATTCAGTCATTTATGAGGAGTCAGTCTGGTACTTTTGCAAAGTAAAATTATTATTAAAAATATTCTTGACTTGCCTTGTTTTGTACCCTCTCATTTTTCCAGGCTTCTCCACAAGTCTGTCATTAAGAAAATGTCAAAAATGTTTGGTGGCAAGGAAGAACCATATTCACAACAGAGGTGAGATACATCCCACAAAATTATGCATGGAAGTTTGCATCTGTGCAAGGCAGCATCTCCCCATTCTGCTTGAATCCAGAGCTGCAAGTGCTCTGTCTGCACAGCAAGGTGCAGCAGACAAGCTGTACAAGATACTTCCTATGCAAATCCTTGCAGCTTGCCACCCAGGTGACATCATGGCTGCATGTCAGCCTCAATATCTGGTTAAATATAAATATATTTCCAGGAAGGAAAACTTGAGTACGTTTCTGCACTTTTCCCCAGTATGCAAAAACATTTTAAGCAACTTCCTTAAAACTTGGATGAATCATGACAAAAACCATCGTCATGTAAATCTGTTTTGATTAACCTGCTACACTCCAACTCTACCTTCCTAAACTGAAGTTTTGGTATAATGATTCTTTTCTTGAAACAAGTAGGGAAAGCACTTTTTACTCCTAATATACTCTTCCAGTTTCCTTTGTTTCCCTGGTTTGGTGCTTTGTCTTGATTTTCACTGCTTGTTCTTCCAGCCTGCTATCTCCTTGTTTGGAACCATGCTGGTTTTTCTCATGGCAAGGCTTCTTTGATGTGTACAGTAGAAGTTAATGAGCTCTTCCAGTACATGCTGGTCTTCTGTGAAATCTTTGTAGAGTATGAGGAAGCTGATTTTACTTAAAAGTCCAGCCACAAGTAGAGTGAGAATCTTCTGAAGACATAAAACAAACATTATGTATATGTCTTCCTTTTTCTGTTTGTAACCTTGGAAACTGTTATACAGCATTATCTTTTGAAAGTGACATTTCTGCACAAGCAGTTCTGTACTGTAGTTCCTTCTCTGTCACTATCTGAGGCTGGCAGAATACATACCTTTGGTCCATGCCAAGGAACTGAAGTTTTTTCTTCAGAGAAAGGAATTTTTCTTTGATTTCACCATGATCTTCCTTATCTTCTCATAGCTGTTGTTTTTCCTGGCTTACTTTAGTATAAATGCTACTTTTCATTGTCTAAAATCTTTTACTGGTTAATTTTCCTTAGTTCCTGTTCCCCTGTCTTATTCTTGTTTTACTACTGTTTTGATGCTATGTTTCCTGCTGCTTAGCTTTCCTAGCAGTTGGTTTTCTAACTTATTCCTGTCTCACTGCTATTTGTGAATTTTCTTAAAAGTCTCCTACTGTTTAACTTTCTCAGGCAATTTTTTCTAGGTTTGTTTTTCTCCTTCTTGAATTGATTTTAAAAGCCACCTGCTATTTGTCATCTTCTAAGTATTGGTTCTGTAGAGTATTCTCTTCTCCCAAACATTCAGAACATTCTATTTCCACTCCAGATTCAGGTGTGAATTCAGAGGAATTCTATATAGCCAGGTTTATCTGAGCATGAAGAAGAGAGAGAGCATGTTGATCCTTACGTGTTTTCTTGCAAGTATGTTTTTAAATGTAATACAAGTAACTTCAGGTTAGTTCCCTGCAATGGAAAGTAGCCGTTCTTCAGCTTCAAGGTCGAGTCTAGACAATAATTTTCCATTTATAGGCTTGTCGTACTTAGTAAAGTAGCGTGCTTACTCTTTCCAAAATATCTTAGATATGAGTTTTCAAGATACGAGTCAGAAGCTTTCAGAATTTCAAATCACAACTGATGTTTTATTTCTGAGATTTAAAATAATTCTGAACTCTCACTGATACTTAACAGAAGAACATTCATGCGGGGTCAAATGTGCACTCATCACTTTGCCAGAGCACTGGAGAGAGACAGTGAGAGAGAGACTTTATTAACAACTCTTTCTGGTGTTATTCCATCTTTAGTAACTTACTCACTTGGCCAAAGACAGGAGCAATATTCAACAGACAATATTCAAGGCACTCACTTGGAAAGAGGAAGTCAGTAGTTCACGTCTTTGCTCCAATAAACATTTAATTATTGATATGAAGTGGAACAGTTCCAGATGGAAATGCTGAGAAATATTCATCTCAAAATACTTTGTAACCCACTACCTTATGAAGTGCAGCTTGAAATTCACCCAGAGTTTTCACATCTGAAGCGATTAACAACTTAGTTATTCTGAATTGGGCTTTATTGTTGTAATTTATTTTGCAAAGTATTTCAAAAAGTCCTGATTCAATCCCAGTAGGTAATGAGGCATGAAAAATATCCAGATTTTCATAGAATATTTCATACTCACTCCAGTTGGCCTTATTATAGATTCTAGTGTCTTCTTGACCTAGCTGGCTTACAGTTAGTTTGTTATGTGGCTTGTAAAAAACTAATTCCTCAATGAGTAATTGACTAGTTTGATACTCTACTAAATTAAAGACCAGTTGAAATGTCTTATATTCCAAGGATCTTTACGGCTCTTTCATAAAAGGAAGTGCTTTATGTGACAGATAGTATTTATTTCTTGCATCTTTACAGTATGAATGACAATCTCTTACCTAACACATTGTAAAACCCTTATTCTAAGATCCTAAACTTATTTGTATTATAGTCACATACACTACAAAGCAGTTGCAGAAGCTGCTAAATACTTCTGGAAATTAATGTAACCACATGATTATAATAGAAAAGTGAAAAAGTTATTAAATGCTTTTGAAAGTAATACAAGAAAATACAGCATTCTCTTTATACACACTTTTCATTATCAAAACATTCTCCCAGCAGCCCTAAAATCATTTTTTATAACCAATAGAACTTCACCAAAATCATAATTTGCAATCTTATTGGATGCTTACGGACTTACCACATACCTTCATACAGACCTTTTAGGTCATTCCAGTGGTGTTTATTGTGACCATAAGCGGAAGATGCTGAACTGAGTGAAATGGCACCTCCTGCTTGGTACCTTCTGTGCAATACCAGACACTGACTCAATTTTAAGGCGTGTTAGTGGAGCAGAACTATTTTCACCCCCATCCCATTTCAGCTTATATTCCTCTTCTTTGGCTTTGGGGCGCAAACCTGGTCTCAGCAAGAACGCCCTGCTTTTGCAAATGACCAATTTTCTGAGTTATGAACCTTTAACATTTCAGTCTCTCACAGTATAGTTTCTAAATTCTACTCAGTATCTCCCTGCCTTCAAGTTTGTAAAGATACTGCTTGCTTTCCTTACAGGGAAATTTATAGTAATTCATTAATCTTTTTTCCCTAAGGTGTATCTTAGTTTTGTTAGCAAAGCCTTCATTTGTTCTCCCAAAGAAACCACCTTTAGAGCCTGACATTTCTGGAAGATCCGTAATAAAGCGAGAGAAGTTCCACAGCAGAAGCAATAGCTTGGATAGCATCACCCTCATGAGAGCTGACCAGAAGCAGTTTTTGATGTCTTTTTATTTATTTATTTTCCCCACATTAATCTCCAAATTCTCTGACCTTTCTTTATCAGAATAGAAAACAGAAAATGGAGGTGGTGTTGGGTTAGTGAGGAAAAGAAAGAGAGGTATTCAGGACGACTATTTTATTATTTTTAATCAAATCTTTTCAACAAAATCAATTTAGTTATGTTTTTTGTTTATTTGTTTGTTTTTAATTAAAATGAGTATTTTTTTTTGCATAGGGAACAACAGCTTTTAAATTAAAAAACGTTATCTCACAGTATGAACACTGTTAACATGCCTCTCCTGTAAAGAAAATCTATATTTAAGACCTCTTGAGCCAATTGCACCTTGTAGAAGGAGAGCAGGAACAGATTTCACAGAATCAGAGTGTCATAGAATTGTTTTGGTTAGAAGGGACCTTAAATATCATCCAGTTCCAACTCACTGCCATGGGCAGGGACACCTTCCACTAGACCAGGCTTCTCAGAGGCCCCCGTCAACCTGGCCTTGAACCCATCAGGGATAGGGCACTGACAGCCCTGGGCAACCTGATCCATTCTCTCACCACCCTCACAGTAAAGAATTCCTTCCTGATACCTAATCTAAATCTACCCTCTTTTAGTTTAATGCCATTACTCTTTGTCCTATCACTACATGGCCTTGTCAAAAGTCTCTCTTCAGTTTTCTTGTAGCTCCTTTTAGGTACAGGAATGCTGTTACAAGGCCTCCTCAGAGACCTTTGTCAGTAGCTTATTTCTCAGTAGCTTATAATTTACTCATGCCAGAATATAAGAACAACTCGTTGGTTTCAAAATTCAGGCCTGTCTTCCAAGATACTTGCCTTCCAATTCCAGCAATGTATGCCTGAGGCATTCACAAAGGCTATTTGCATAATCAATGTGGCACTGGATCCAACCTATAAAAGGGAGGCTTTTACTCACTTGCAACTAACAGCAGAAATGAATCTACACTTCCAAAGATGAATTCTTTAGCTGTCAAGATTTTAGACAGCATCACAAACAAAATGTGTATATATTTTCTTGACAAAGGCACAACCACACATCCTGATACAGTTATGGCTTGAAAGCATATTCTTAACTATTGAAAAGGTCTTTGAATGAGAAAATTGTGAAGCTTTCAGTTTTAATAATGCCCTGGTAAAGAATGAAGCAAGAAAAATAACTCAAAAAACCTCATTTCTTATAGCCTTAAGTGTCAAGGGCATTCATTGTGTTCTTGATAACCACAAACATTGACATCACTGGTATTCCAGATCAACAGCAGTATATTTACTTGCTATGCTATTTCCTCTCATATGAGTGAAAGCAGAGTGAAAAGGTCATATAAAGTAAGCTGCAGCAGATGTTGCCTATTTTTTTGGTTTCAGAAAACTAGAAAAAGACTCCTTTTTTTTAATCCCGTTACTTCAAATGTTTTTTTTCTATTTCTGTACTAAGAAAAAAAAATTGTCCAAAGGAAATGCAGCTTAAAGTTATGGGGAGAATGAAATTACATAAAAAAGGTCAAGGACCCAACTTCTATGGACTTTGAATGGTAACTGGGTCCTCAGTTGCCCTTACTTGTCCTGAAAATCTCTCAGTTCACTTACTGTAGTATTTCTGTAATTTTAACGAGTGAGGAATAATGGGAATGTCGTCATGTTGAACAGAAGGATAAATTAGAATGGGGACAGAAGTTGTAAAGGAAACTGAAGATGAATAGGGTGGGGCTTAAAAGTTGTCTTAGGGCGGGAAAGAAAATATTGCAATTGTCTAAATTTGTATTCTGGGTCCAAAGATATTATCCAGTCTATTTCTGGTTACTTGAGAATTCCCTATTTCTAGTTACCGATGTTCATTTAGCATTTCTGGTCTGGTCCTGCATGTTCCTGATATCTTTTATCTGCCTCAAGTAATTAGGAAGGAAAAGGAGCAAGTTCAAATTTAAAGAAACATCTTATAAACACCACTGTAAGCCCTGACCTCAAAACTGGAGACTTTCTGATGCTCAGCAGACCACAACCCAAAACTTGAATGGAATTTAAAAAACAACAGAAAAAAAAAAACAAACCAAGACGCTGCATCAACAGAAATAACTTAAAAATACAGCTGAATTCTGCATTTTTAAGTCTGCTGTGCTGAATTTAGCTGAGCAGCTACTGGACCACCTGGTTGCTTTTCCCCCTTCTGCAGCACCATCTTACTCACAGCATGCAATTGTCAAGTCCGGAGGTCCTGTCACTTTTCCTGCTGGGTGGCAAGGCACAATTCCAGCTGCCACTGATCTTGTAAAATCAGCTGCTTCCTCATTTCACCAGCCTTCATTGCTCTGCTTCGTTAGAGCACTGTTTTTTAAAGTTTTGGTCATTTCATCTTTAATGATTAGTTCATGGTGAAAACTAACACAGTTGTGAGATTCTTAAGATATTTCTTCATCCCTCCACATAATAAAATCCTCTTAAAGTATTCTTTCCTTTCAGTTTCTAGGTCTTACCTCTGCAGTGTGAGGTTGAAGTTCTTGGATATAGCAACCATTCAGCCTAGGTGTAGACTTTTACAATTTTTTTTCCTGTTTTTGTCATGCCTCTTGCCTTCAGTTGAAATGCTTCCCCAGCACAATTAGTTAACAATGTCAAAACAGTAGAAATTTCCAGGTTTCATATTTTTGGAGGAGTTTGATAAAAACTTACAAATGGCTAGCAACCGTAAAAAGTCCGACAGTAGCAGTGATTCCTCAAGTCACATTCTGTTGATTTTCACCACAATGATAACATCTCTTGGGGCCACCTTCTTGTGTGTGGTTACGAGTCTTAAAAAACCTACATTCTGGATTCTGTAAAGCGTCAGCAATTCAAACACGTCTCTCATTTTTGAAATAGAGGTGTAACTATTAGCCAACAATAAAAGAAGTATGAGTGGAGATACCTCCAAGGCCCCATCGTAAAACTAAGGAGCTCTACAACTGAGCATGAAATGTTTCACCACCTAGGGAAGCAAGTCAAATTCTCTAACCTAAATGTTAAATTATTTATCCAGAAAAGCTTTATTTCTGGTTTGGTGGACTCCTTATTCATCTTCCATTAGATGGATATTTAATATGAAATCCAAACAAGACAGCTGGTAGGAGCCAGCTCTCCTCTCTTCCATGAGGTCAAGTAGCAAAGCAGCCACCTGAGATCAGAGACCCTGTTCCAACTCGTATGCATTTACACCAACTGGAATAGTTTTAGCAGTAGAATTTCAGTATTAGCTGCAATAGTTTCTCAGGAAGTGAGAGGCCTGGATATGTCCATATCATGTGGAATGAGAATCCAAAAGGCATCTGTCAATATTTCAAGTCAGATTTTCAAAATCTGAACTATCAGAGGGACTTTTGCTGTGGAGATGAGGACTGGAAAGATTTAAATGTTCAGAAGAGCTAAATGCTCTCAATGAGCAGAGTCAGGTGTCTTACAAGGTTTGAGATTAGCTTGGCTTGAAACACAGAGTTCTTCTCCAGCATCTAAATAGAGATTTTTTTTCTTTTAAAACATTTAATTGAGCTTTTTCCTTTAAGCATTTGAACATTAGGATTTTAGTTAAGGACTAGTTAGAATAGNGAGAGAGTCTTTGTCCGTTACAGTTGGATATCGATACTAGATCTATGCCCATATCTTGGTAAATCAGGCTTTTCAGCTTTTGAAGTCTGTTTAGCGATATTTCTTCTCTTCATGTAATTTTTGTACCTTCCTGTGGGTCTGATTTTCAGGAAAGTGACACAAAGCATAAGTATTCCCATGTAAAATTCCTCAGGATATGCAGTACCTGTATATCTTTAAAACTCTAGTCCGAGTGTGCGTCTGCAAGATCTGCAGGGATCTTTTGGAATTAATATAACATGTTAGATAAGCTGTGGGCTATCTTGTTTTCTTCATGTGATTATAAAAGCTTCCCTCACTCATAGAGGCAGTGGTAGCTGAAGTTTTATTTTAGAGAGGTACATGTTAGGAGCAATTTTGTCAAGAACTTTTTCTTAAGGCGTATGGCTTCAACATTTGTATATTTTTTTACTATATTGTGACTTGTATAGATTCAATCTACGGAGATGGTCTTTAGTGGCTTTAAAAATCTACATGGGTTGCAACTAATCTTATAACCATGAAAATTAAGAAAAAGTAAGAAATTATCGATACTCCCTACCACAGCAAAATTGTTATTCATCAGAGTGACTCTATAACAATACCACTCACAGTTTTGGATGTGCTTAGTTTAACAGCAACTTTTAAACTTAAGGAGAACTTAAACTTGCCTAACCTGTCCAACACATAACAGAGTTTTTGGAGTTTTCTTGGTGGGTTTTTTCCTTTTTCTCTAAGAATTAAGAGCAATTACTAAAGAAATATTTATTTTTATTGAAAATTCTGTCTCTAGTCAGTAAAATCAACCCTACTCTTTTTAACTTCTCTAGCTCAAGTAATTCATGGCATGTGGAGTGTAGTCTTTTCTTTATGGTAAACAAAGTCATTTACTGAAGTCCAATTAGTTACACTGTGATTGTCTGGGGATTCTGATATCAACATAAACTGATGCATATAAATCTTTTCTTTAAGTCATTTTTACCAATGGTTTTTTTGAAAATCATACTTTAAACAGCAGAACTTTCAAATCTAATGGGCAAATAACCAAATAATAAAAATTAATTAAATATAAATGGAATGAAATTTCTTTTCCTATCTGGCAGTTTGTTAAATAACATTAATCCATAGCTGAAACAGATATATCTGAGATCTGTGCTTCTGTACAACTCCTTTATTATTCGTTTTAGGCTACCATTTCTGCAACTAAACATTTAGTTAAACATTTTTAGATGGCTGAGAAAGAAGACCTGCCTGAGAAAATATACGTTAGAGTGGAGATACAACCATAAGATTCATCAGCTATGTAAAGCAAAGTTTGTTCTAGTGCACAGAGAAAGAAAAAAGTTGCAGTGTTTGGTTTTGTTTAGTTTTTCTTCTTGTTGTTGTTGTTTGTGGGGTTTTTTAGGGGGTTTTGGGTTTTTTTTTAGATTCAGGAGTGAAAATGTATTTTTGAAGTGCTTGAGAAGATCTATGCCTGAAATATATTTCCTTTTGGTTTCTACTATTACAGTGCTACTATGAAGTTTAGTTGATGTATTTAAGCCATCCTTCTAGGAAAGGATCTATGAAAAAATAATCACCTCTCAGGAGAAAAACCATCTGCACTTTGATTGGCATTTCTATTTTGTCTTAAAAGAGCTTGCAACTCTGCCCTTGAGGGTTATCCCTCACCTTGTCTTCTGAAAAAGATGCTACTCCAAAATGTGCTCACACTGCAGAGAGTACACACAGGCTTCAAAACACTTTTTGGTTACAGGTACCCAAAGTTAACTAGCTTATAACTGACTTTTTTTTTTTTAAAATGAACTTA
>VZRS01007371.1:58801-70361 GCA_013398055.1 Ifrita kowaldi
TTTTGTTTTTTGCTAATCATCTACTGGAGAATCTGGTTCTTAACCAGAAAATTATTTGCTTAAGCCTGGATGTTATTTTAGTTTAATTAGTCCTTGCTTAGACAAACCTCATACTGGTCAGAGAACTCACTAAGGCTGTTTTGGTTATGGTACGTTCCAAGTAAACTATTAATAGCAACTTCCCACTATAGTCTAAATATGAGGTAATGTTGGCTACTGACCACTTAAACTTTTCAAAGACTGAGAGGTTATGTTTAAATCTGATCCTGCGAGGTGTGAGATTGTTAAAAGCCACCCCAGTTCTCCTCGACTGCGTGGCATTGGGAAGCAGCTCAGTTGCTTTGTCATGTGAATGAATGTGCAGGGACAGCGCAAGAGCTGAAGACAACCTCGTCTTTTGGTGAAGGTAGAACTGACGAGGAAAGTTACACTAAAGCAAAGATGGAAGGGTGCATTACTGGGGGCTGACAGTCAAATTGTTCTGAATCCATAGCACAGCCATTCTGTCTAAAGAATCTTGGGCCTTTTCCTCATTTGTTAGCGTGATAGGCCCTTAGGTCAAAGACCATAAAAGTGTTTTATAAGGCAGATCATTTTGTTGCATGGCCACAATAAGATGATTTTAGTTCTTTGAAAACTTTTTGAATCAACGAACATGTCAATAAAAAATCCTTGATATGGCTGCTGGCTGAAATAAGAATTTCTAGGCTTTAAAGTGAATTCAATAAGGAAGCTCATGCTTTTAGGTTTTATCAAAATAGACCTCAGAGCAAACTTCCTTACAAGTTTGTTTGTAACACATATATTAGGACAGTTGCATAAATATATATAACAGATGTTGCAGGAAATGAAAGAAAATTGTGAAACCTTTCAAATTGCAGCATAGCAGTAACTTTTTTATTCTTCTTATTTCTACTGAGAAGATAGTCACAATCAGCATAGCCAGTGCTGTGTGATTCCTCTAGTATGCCTTTTAAAAGACAATTGATTAGTGCATGTGCACATCCCTAATCTGATTAGTGAACACCCTAGCCAAATTAATGCAGATTGATTATCCATAAAAAGTGGATTAATTGAATAATAGACATCGATATAAACGGCTAGTAGATATTTTACTACACGTACGTGTGAAGTTGACATATTTTGCTGTTAAATAAAATATAGTGAAAACAAGTATATTGATTCACATTAAAGTTGAATAATCTATTCATTAGTGTAATTTAATTATCTGTAAAAATATTTGCTAAACAGTAGGGAAAAAATATCTTATTATTATTGTCTGTGTTACACTAAAGGAATTATTTTATTGAATGTTACACAAATAAATCCAAATTTCCCAACTATATGTATTAGAACAAAGGATGATGTCAGTTGCAATTACAGGAAATGCTATGAAATTATAACAGCTATTCACATTATCATCTTAGTTACTTGTCAGACTCACTGTATTGAGCAGTCCATGTCATAGAGCAGCTTAAAGTGAAAGCCACATAAAAGAATTCATTATCAATAGGAAAAAAAGAGGACCTAATTGAGGAATGTCAGCCACTGTTTGCTTCCTCAATAGAAGAAAAATGGACTCTATCACAAAATGCCAACTGTGGCCATGTTGTCCAATTTTCTTTTCGAGGACACGAAGGAGTAGATTGGATTAAAAAGGAACTGCCAAACCCATTATCTTTAACTTTCAATAAAAGTGCACTGTGTCCAAATGAAAAATGCCAGGCATCATCCCTCCTTTCTTGAGGAAAATAGTGGAACCAATTAAAAAAATCCTGGTCTATAAATCTTTTACATTTTAAGCTTTCTAGGAAAGAGCAATAGAACACTAAGTCATTAAAAAACTGCAGTAGGAAAAGAAAACTCTCATGAACTGCAAATGAAAAATGAGATGGGAGAACAGGACATCAAAACAAAATTAAAGATTGGAAATATGGCCACCCTTTAGGTCTGATTTGACTAGGTTTGGTATTCCTCATACATGTAAAATGCCATTTTAGTTCTGGAAGGGAGGATGTTTAAGAAATGTCTGCATCGAAACCTAAAATAGCTATTTTGTTTCATTGAATTTCAAAATAGGAATAGACATATCCTTAAATTTCACAGGCCAAACAAAAATGTTTAATCCTACCATGTGTGGATTACTTGCAGTCTCTCAACGAAAAATGACATATTAAGGATGTTTTTATTCTTATTCAGGAAAATCCAGAAGCCTTTGCTAACTGTAAGTTATAAGTGTGACAGTGTCCAAATAGGGAAGTTTTATCAGCACTGCTCATCACAATTACTTTCCTTTCAAAGAGATTCCTAAAACCAAACCCTAATATTCTGTTGTCAGGTTAAAAATTGTGTCTATTTTATTTCTGATTGTAATTTGTGCTGGATAGAAGAAACTCCCAGTTCCTGCTCATCATTTGGGAGAAGAATGAGCTAACTTGGTCTTTCGTCATCCATTGACTCAAGCAGTTTCCATTTTGCACTGGGATTTCATGCAGGAAGAGGAATGTCATGGTGTTTCAGGCCTTGTGTAATCGTGCAGCTCCAGAATAGCTTCCGTGTGTACCCAGGAACATTCACAGTCAGCTGCAGACCTCACTTAACAGAGTGGTATGTTCTGCATGAATTTCATCTTGCACTTCAGTTTAGATATATCTGTATGGACACTTCCCTTTATCACTTTGCAATCTCGCTACTAAGGTGGAAGTTGTAAAAACAGAATTCATCTCTGAAAGAAATGTTGCAAGTTCATTGGCTATACATCATAAAATAAAGGCCACACTCTTCTCTGTGCTCCTCTAAGAACAGCTGGGAAGCAGGGCATTTGCAGACTGAAAAGGTAAGAGAAGTTATTCTCTATCTGAGAAGTTATTCAGTAGTTGCTGTGTTTAAAAAAAAAATCCCTTTTGTGTTCTCAGCAGTCTGCCACTCCCTCTTTCAGTGAAAGCAAAACCTAGCTAAGTGTGCCTGCAGCTATTCTCAGCTATTCTGCAGAAGAGCAGATGAGGTAAGAATTACAGATTGCTTTTGACCTCATTACGTCTCATAATGACCTTGATTCCTTGTCTCCGTCCTTTTCTTAAATAACTGTATGTGCACAAATCCACAAAGGATCTGAGAAATATTATCACTGAAAGGGAAGGTTTGTGCTGGCACAAATTCCTGTAAAACAATGCCATACCTCTGCTGAACAGATGCTTTCCCCTTTTCTGAGCCTTCAAAATATCAATTTGGTAATGAATGTTTTGAAGTACCAGCCCTGAGACATCCATTCATGCCACTGCTAAATCACACTATCTCTCACTTGTTGACGAGAAGTCACAGCAACAGCACCAGGTCTCACTAATGGCAGATAGCCATGCATTGCTTACACTCCAGCACTCGTGACTCTCAGAACAGCTGCTCTTCACTCCAAAGGGGATAAACAAATAAATAAATAAATAAACCAATACATAAATAAAGCCTTTCTCTTGGTGATAACTAACCAGTAATATCCATTTTCTGTGCAATTGTGGTAATATTTTCTTGATAGTGAGGGGTTTTTTTATGCTAATCATTCACTTGGTGATGCTCAGGCATTTATCACCTAAGCACAGCCAGCCAGAGTTCAAGAAGTATTTGGACAATGCTTGGAGGCATATGGTGTGACTCTTGGGGATGTCCTGTGCAGGAAGCTGGACTCAGTGATTCTTGTTGGTTCAGACTGGGATATTCTATGATAATGTAAATCCACTTCAATCAGTTATTGTTGCTGTGGATATTGTGAAATGATAACTTTACGAAATAAAAAAAGCAGAAAAAGAGGTGCTTTCCTGGATTGCTCAAACACTTCTCACACGTGCTATTTTTCTATTCTCAGCATATTTATCTCAATATCTATTTTTAAAATTTAGATTCTCTACAGAAAAACTGCTGGATATAAAGGTCTAGTATCCTTCTATTAATCTTTTCATAGGTTTCTAATGTTGGGTGGGTGGCCTGTGTGTAAGAGAGAATTCATGCTGACTTACTGAAAGGCTACTTGTTCCCAGACAGTTCTTTTTTTGATCCACATATACAATAAACACTGAAGAAAGGAATTTTTGAAGTTCAAATTTCTCTTGGAACTGACAGTTTAATAAGAAACCATGGTTCTCAGTTACCTCCCAATTATAATTTATACAATATAAGTCTTTGAAACGAGGACTGAAAAGCACAGGTACATTTCATACTAGGAGGCTATCATCTTCATTTAATCAATACTACAAAGACAAAAGATCACAAAAATTGTACTCTGCAAATGCCCCTGTGTAGTGCTGCAATAATTTTCATCAATGAAAGTCATTACACAGGCATGTTTGTTTGGATAATTGATAATAAGATGAGTTAGTATGTATTAGGGGGGAATTTCTTGTTGCTGGGGGAAGGTAGCGGTGTTTTGCTTTCCACAGAATATGTTCACTTGGTCACCCAACTAATAATTGATTCATTGACCATCTATTATACTTCACTTTTGTACTTTACTTTCCAGAAAGTTAAATAATCCTGTTCTTATATTCTTGCTAGTGGCAGTGATGGTTCAGTCAGTTTCAGAAACATTGTCATCTGAGGAGAGCTATAAATAGTGGCAGGTTATTTTTTATGAACCTTTACAATGAGTATCATAAATATCTGATGATTTTAATTGAGTCTTATTAAGATATTTAATCTCTCCTGATTACATGGCAAATAATAAAATTGTATCTATTTAACACCTGTGAAAGTCAAAGTAGGTAATTTATTACATAGATTTTAACATTAAGTAAATACATGCAGTAACACCTTGGGGATTATGTATTTAAAACACAGTTGTTGCATTTTTTATGCTTTTCACCAGCCCTAAAACCTTGGAACAGATATTTCAAACAGCCACATGGTACAGTATGGGTTAAAAACCAACTGAATACCCAAAATACATTAACTGAGATTTTGAGCCCATCACATTGATATGTGTCTGTTATGTAGCCGCTTATCATCAGTAAGTAGTTTATTTAAATATTGCTAATCATGAACATTTTGTATTCAATATAAGGGTGCTGTCTCAATGAAAAATTAAATTCTTTGCGAGACTGTATTCAGCACAAACAATTACTACAACTTTCTTATGAGTTTATAAACATCTGTGTTAATATAGAGGAGAAAACAGTATTGCAAAAAACCACTTATCTTCATCTTGAGCCTTCTCAAGTTCACATCAGGAAAATGCTGGTGATTTTAGATTGGTTATCCATAAAAATTAAAGTTCTGTAAATCTAAAGTTTGCATAAACTTCAGTCAAGCATAAATGTTGAATGCAATTTACTGGATAAAACTCTGGTACTCCTTACAATGTGGAGAGTAAATATAGCAGATTTACCCCAGAATTTTTCAGGTGCATTCTCTGAGACCTCACTCTTTCTCATGGCATCTCTTCCATAGGGAAGAGACCCAGGTCATAGGACCCAGGTATCCATTCCTTTTCTCTGGAGCACACAGTCCATTTCTTTTTTAACAACACTTAGTTTTCATTTACAAATACCAAAAGAAAAGCTCGTTACTTCCTTGCTGGAGAACAGTACTAACCTGTACGTAACAGAGTGCATTCCCTCAGCTCTCAAAGTGTTGTCTTTCAGGAGTGGGAACAGACTTGGCTTCTTTCCTGGTAGCCTCAGTACTAATAATGAGATCTTTCACACTTCAGGCCAAAGACAGAGGAGCACCCATGTGGAACTCCTGTAGGATTAGGTACTTATAGGACTGGGGGCTAAGAATACAGTCTGCCTTGATTGAAGCTTGTTAGGGATTCAAAGTAACATTTTAATGGAGTGCTTCATGATACAGGGGTTTAGGGAGTGCTTCAGATAACTACCACTTATTTCTTATTCTCTTCTCTAAAATATTCTCTTGGCTCAAGGGGGACATCTCTCTTTGATCACCTGTGCTAGGTGGCTTATATATCAAGCACAGCATAGGTTAATAAATATGATTTCTGAAATGATTGCCAAGTTTCCTGGTGTTTGAAGCCAGAAGGAATCCTCAGATCGTCTATACCAGGTCATTAAGGTTTACCAAGGCTTTATTCTAGACTTAAAGGTGTTCATTAGAACAAAGAATTTTAGACCTCAGGAGGTTTAACCATGCTATAGGCAAAGACTGGAACTAATCCCTAATGCCCTTGCAATGGTAGGAAATTAATTAGATGAAATATGCCTCGATAAGCCTAGAAAATAATCTCGATTATGGTGCTGAGGAAGGCGAAACAAAAAATAATGGTCCGGCTTCAACCTCTAATCTTTGGATTTTGTTACATCTTGATAATTAAAGATAGATAGCCCTTGATTACTGGAAATCTTCTCCTTCTGTAACTACATATAAAAAGTAATCCCATTGCCTTACATTTTTTTTTTAAACCAACTGAATGCATCAAACTTAGTCATGCATAACAAAATTTATTTTCTAGTGAAAGGGTCATTTGGTAACTCCTCTATAAGTTCTTTCTGTGATTTCTACCTGCCTTGTGAACTAGATTTTTATTGAGATCTTACAAGAACCAGTTCCAGCACCTTGCTTCCAGTACCTACAAAGAAAATAAAGCTTTGCTATTTTTACCTTAGGTATGACTTTTGAATCAAATTTGTCATATGACAACACTGCACCAATGGGATCATTATCCTGGATGATTCCTAAATACATATTGAGGACACAAACAGGGGTAAGCATTTATCTAGGGAAACTTCTCCAGTAATAAATGTAAATTCTATAATGAAGGAAAAAAATATAAACTTCATTGCCAAGACAACTGTACTAGTGACAAATGCAACAGCACTAAGCAGCTGACATTTGTAGACACTTTAGAAATCCACTTAGTTTAATACATTTTAGCCCTACATTTGTCAGTGGATTTCTTGTTTGATATATTCTGGTAATTATTAATATTTCTTGGGTTTGCATTACAGTTTTTAGTTCAGGTAGCTTCTCCTGGTGCCTGAACATTTGATGCCAGCCACATGTTGATGACTTCAATATTTGTTAAAAATGTCTCTTATTTACTTGATTTTCCTCATATCATTCACAGTTATAAACAATATTTCATAGGCTTTGCTATTTTTGTGAATGTATGGGCATTTAACTTTTATTGTGGGCTTTCTCTAGATGTCATAAGGATTTTGTCCTTTAATATAGGTGTTTAGTTGCCTCTTTTTTTAATGTTAATTGTGTGTTTCATTGTCGCTGTTTAAATGGATGCACCCCTTTCTGTTTCCCACTAAGGGCTGGGGTCGGAATATATTTCTAAAGATTCAGTCTGTCTTTTGAGATCATTGTGAAAGGGAAAAGTAGAGAGGAGCTGCTGATACTGCTACTGAATTAAAAGTTCAGAAGAAATTCTGAATAAACCTGAAATGAAGCCAAGGCTGAAACACACTCTAAACACATTCATATGCATGTACCAGGCTCCAAGTATTCTGCAGCAATCTCAGTCTAAGGTCTGGTGCCTTTGGATTTTTCCTTTGTTTATCACATGTTTACTTGGAGATATAACACCAGGAGCAGCATCTCATTTGATCCCCTAAGATAAGCAATATCCACTTAGTTTGGTGTGTGAAAAGACGGTGTCCCTGGGAAATCTCAGCTGTTTGTTGAAAGTGGCATATTTCAGTGTGTGCCATTCTTGCTGAAAATTGAACCCGGCTTTGGTCATATATTTTAAAAAACTGGTCTGAATTTGAATTCCTACAGGTTTTTTTGTCCAGGTGAGTCTCATGGGAGTGGGAATTTTGAGGTGTATAGTTCTGTGCTCAGTAGGGCAATATCCTGGAGTTAGTTCAGGGAGTGTCAGTGTCAGTCACACTCTGATTGATGCTGGCATTGGATAACTGCATGTGTACCCAATTTTGATTAGCTTTGAAGCAGAATTAGAAGGCATACTGCCTTTGATAATCCTTCTAATCCACTCAGACTTCATGTGAGTGACAAGGCAGCTGTTAAGAGTGTGAGAAGCAAACTTAAAGTGGTGATGGAAACTTTCTCCGGCATCTCAGCCTTTGTTCATTCCAGTTTGGATTCTCACCACTGCGTTCTAATTGCATTCTCAGTATTTCTAAGCTGCAGCCCTTTGCAAATGCCACTTGAAGGAGATATTTGGTCAATGAGCCTGTTCGTACAAGCTGGAATTCTTCCCTTTTTGTACTTCAGCCTCTTCATTTCCACAAGCAATGAAATATTTCTTAAAATAAAAAAGATTCAACTCCATCCATTTGATTTTCAGAAAGGACAATATCTCTCTACAAAGCAATACATATATTTGCCCATAGGATGGTTCAGTGAGGATCAGCTTTCATAGCCCTCACACTAATTTACACATGGGTGTGTAAACTTAATACCACATAGCGTGTTTGTTTCAGTGAATGGCTTACTGACTTTGGTTTTTTGCTTTTTAAGCTTAGCTAATATCTATATGTTTTATTAAACCTTTCGGGCTAAGAACTATTGGAAAGAGCACTGTTTCAAAAAAGATATAAGACTTGGGCACAGTAAAGGGAAACGAGAAGCCCTGAGTTTGTGTAGTCATTTTCACTGTTGTTAAATAGAGAATGCACTGGAGTACAAGACACCCGGTTTCACTTTCATCTACAAGAACTTCACCTACATGCAATTTCAAACATGGATGTGTTGATTGTACTGAAAAATCTGTTAGAAAACTGTTTAGAAAAAGCAATTGATCTCTTTGTTCCAGTTGGTAGACAAGGGTAAAAAATAATCAAAACTCCAGCTCCAATTGTGAATTTTTTCATCCGTGCTAAGACTGACCCGTTTGATCTTTGGATACCAGGCCTGTTCTGTCAAGGTGGCATGCAAGAGACCACAGACATGCCCTGAGGGCAAAAATCCATCCTAAATTGCCAAGGTAAACAGATAAACAAGACAGTCTGATTCTGCTTACTTTAGTCAGAAAACCATAAATTTTATCAAGTTTGAATTAAATTAAATTAAACTTTAAATTAAATATGTTTGATTAACATAGGGACCCACAGGGATCTGCCCCAAAATAGGATTTTCATCTTGGTTTTTCATTCATTCTTCAGTACTGCTAAGAGGTAATGTGCTAGACAAGGTGTTACTCCTATTAGTGAAACATTATTTAGGTATCAAAGGTAAAAAAATTTTTAAGCCTATAAGTGAAAAGAAAGAGGTTTACATCAGGTGTACTTTTGGTTGTTGAAAGCAGGAATGAAAAAATAGTAGGTGAGGCATTTATGATTTAGAATCATAATTTTTTTTTTTTACAAAAACCCACACAAACTTAATGCGACAATAAATAAAAACTAGAAATACAGGTCCACTTTCACACATCTTTACTATCTTCATAAGACAGGTTTCTGAATCTCCAGTTTCATGTTTATGACTGTAGGAATAAAATTCAGTGTGAAAGCATTTTTGTCTCAGGTGGGTGAGTTCTCCATACCAAGTGAAATAATAGTATAGAATTTCAAGCCATTGGCAAGGAAAGGGCTTAACCTACTGACTTAATTGTCAATGAAGAAGCAAAATTTGTAAATCATTATTAATGCTGAGGTAATGCTTTGAGTATATTGCTGGTCCTTAAAGTTTCTATAGTAAAAGCTGTGTCTATTTAGATGATCAGAAAACAGTTAATTATTCTCACTATGTAGTTTACTTGTTAAGCATGCTTCCAGATTACACTGCCCAGTTTGAAAAATTATCCTGAGTATTAAAGTATTCAATATCTTCCTCTTTGCGCAATTATTCTGTATTTCATTCAAGTAATGGTAAAGATCTTTTCTCTATCATTAATTAATAAACTTGTTGGTGTTCCATCTTCAGAACCACAACTCCCTTCATTACCTAACCATGAGGGGAATATAGAAAAATGACTTGCATTGCACAGAGCCTTACAAACCCATTCCCATCTTAAGGATTACAACACGGAAATGAGCTATCCATAAATATTAAAAATTATCTGCTTCTCACAGATGTTCCTTCTGCCTATTATCTGCAAAATTTCTGGATCAAGTGTTCAATATGAATATGTTAGTATCCACTAAAGATTGCTTTTGGCAGCATATGTGTTGATATCAGCAGGAAATAAATAGGAAAACATTAAAAGGTATAAAACTTTAAAACAATAGCTTAAAGGTGTTTTATAAACTGCAGATGGCTTATATCGTTCAAGTGGATGCCTGGTGTAGAATTAGAAACAGAGAAGACTGGAAGAAAACTTGAAAATGACTGGAAATAATGGGTGCCATGCAATATGTTGTATTTAAAGTAGAGATAAGCAAAATGAAAATTGCTGCTCTTTTCTTGTACAGATAGTGAGGCCATGCTAGCATTTCTGAACAAGAGTGGTCCACCATTTTTTAATATAGTGTTCTGCAGCATGATACTTGTCCTCTCCAAAAAGGTGATGCTATCAACACTAGATTGATCATTTTTCTGTTCTCACTCACAAGTCTCAGCCATTGAATTTACATAAAGAAAATGTTCATCCCATGTAGTAGAACTGCCAATATCTATAAATAAAATTGGACCTAGATGAAGCGAACTTCCTTTTGACAAAATGTTAGTATTCTCTGTAGCACCAGTGCTACTCTCTGTCTCTAAGCTTAACAAAATCAGTGAAGTCTCTTTGCAGAAGAGCCATTTGGAAGTGTTTATGGTTGAACATGGATCAAGCTTACAGGTTGCAACATTCATCTCCTAAAACACCCCAGCACTGTGAACTCATCGCACTGCAGGCAGCAAGAATGAGGAAGGAATTAGCGCAGCCAGAGAAAAAGAATATCACTGAAAGAGCAAGGGGAAAGCAAACTAGTGGTGTTTTAACAGGCTGGTGTGAGCAGGATGGGAGGGCTGAGTAGGCACAGTGTGGATAACTGACAGCCAGAAGCTACAAAACAAGACATACAGAGTAGGCACTGTTAATAAGATGATATACATTTAAGAAAATATTGTGTGCTAGTGAGACATTTTGCTCTGAAAAAACTTAACTGATGCTCCAGAATACAAAACAAAAAGGTTGTTTTGGTTTGGGCTTTTTTAATGATTAAAAAAAAATATGTTTGCTCATTAAACCTCTGCCATCTATCTAGAGATTAAAGAGCCTCTTTCTCCTAATAAAATTGCAGCACTGATAACTAGCATCTTGTTACTTTTCCTTTTCTTATTTTCTTTTCCTTTCTGTAAACCATTGTGCTGCTTATAACAGCTGCTTTGTTTCACTGTATTAATAAGTGAGATGCAGTGTGTGCAGTGTGGGGTCTGCAGTTTGTATACAATTAGGCTGATTAAAAGGCACTGCAGAGAGGTGCAGTGACCAGTAGCATGGATGTTGATCATCACTGAACTTCACAGGATCACAGAATAAGCTGAGTTGGAAGGGACTCACAGGGATCACAGAGTCCATCTCCTGGCCCTGCACAGGACTATTCTCAAGAGCCACACCATGTACTTGAAACTATTGTCCAGACACTTCTTGAATTGTGTCAGGCAGTTTGTGTTAGGAATTAATGTGAATTCTGCACCCTAGACTTTTTTTTTTTTTTTT
>VZRS01007371.1:70373-97113 GCA_013398055.1 Ifrita kowaldi
TGCCTTTAGGTCGAATACCATTTCTATGGAAGGTCTAAATGAAATCTGTACACAGAGTGCAGTAGCAACCCTTTTCCCCCACTGTCCTCAAGGACCTGGCACTTGTATATAAATTGTGGAGACCACACTCGTCTGCTGAGTGCTTCTTCAGTGCAAACAAAAGACTAGAATCTGGGCTGTGGATTTTGATCTTTTATAACCACTTGCCTGAGACTTCTGAACAAGGTTCTTCCATTTATTTAGCATTCTTTGAATACAACCTTACAAGCAGAGGCAGCTGAGTTGTCTCAGTGGTGGTTACATGAGCAGTACTGATTGCATTTACCTCAGTAGAAAATCCTCTAGCAACTGCACTGAGGGAAAATTTCCTTTAATGGCTGACAGTAAGTCACGTCCCCTGATCACCATTTCCCACAGAGAGACAAGAGTTTACTTTCCTTGCTTTAACAAAATATTCAGCTCTAACTAAATATGACATCCAATCAGGCTTTTATATGTGCCAGGGAAGACATTTTTTATCCAGAGTACAGGGCCAGTGTAAGAACATGGCCAGCGTCAGTCATTCTTGTGCCACTTAAGTCTCACTGTGCCAAAAAAAACCCACTTACCCGGTGTCTAGTCCTTATTCCAACTGCCTGATGGGAATCAGTCTCAAGACCTCTTTTCAAATACTGTGCAATCTACTCACCTTCCTGCATCAATGGTTTCACCAGCTTGTGGGATCACTTGAAAAAAAACCCAAAAGGAGCCTGTACTGCTTGCACATATGATATAATATAGAATCCTCACACTCTGATGAGTGGCTGTTGGGACAGTCTTTTCAGAATGAGGCATCTTACTCCAAGGCTTCCTCACAGAAATGCCAGAAAGTAACCAAGCTGCACACACAACACAAGAGCAATCATTACTTAGGCATTAACAACCACAGGGGCTCATTTCCAATCTAAAGGCTCAAATAAGGTCCCTAAATTAGGAATTGTGCTGTAGGTGTTCAAGAGAGACACATTGAGATATACACAGGGGTACACAGGATACTAATCTGTTTCTAGAAGATGATCAAAATTGCAGCTTCAAAGAAATAAATGCACTCAAAGCGTTTTATCTTTAGTTATGCTTTGGACAGATGATATAATTCCAAAGGTGAAATTGTTATTTACGAGAACCTGTGTCCAAATGGTAGGTTTAATAAATTTCACAGGAAGAAACAGTACAAGCAAAGAAGTGTTTGTCAGTTTAAGGCTTTTGAAAATGTTCTCCAGAGAAAGGCCTTTGGGTCAGGTTAGTCAGGCAAAGCAGTCAGTGGATTTGATAGAAAGGTTCTAAATTTCATGTTTTAACATTGCAAAAAAAAACCCCAAACAACCCCACAATATTTTAGGGTAAGACAAAGATGCAAATGGGAGACACAGAAAAGGAGCTTAATTTTTAAAATAATATGAAAATATTGTTAGTACTGCTTTGAAAATTACTTTAGGGGGAAGTGCCCCACACTTTCTTTTAAAAATCCTAGATTATTTGGCTGTGACTATATACTGCAAGTCAGGTGCTTTCTAATAATTCCCTATCCCAGTGTCACAATAGCAGAGACAAATAGACCTGCTGAAGAGACCCATGATTGCTTGATGGTTTTTATGTCTGCATTTCCTGTTGAAGGAAAACGATGGTGTGGTAGATAGACAATGGCCTATGTCTATGTCTCAGTCGCCTTTGCAGTTAAAACATACCTGGAATTGTACATCTGGACTCAGAAACTTATGAGCTCTCTCTGCACCACAGTTTAGTCTGAGTGAGTCAAACAGCAACAGTTAAAACTATTTTTGTATATTCATAGCTTTTATATAATCCATGAGTGACAAAAGTCACACAATACTACACTTAGAGTTGTACAATATGTTTTGTTTTGTCATGCTACTCAAAAATCAGAATTCTTCACATGTAATTGAACTATAAGTATATGGCAAATATACGGCACAGAAATTGTTCGGGTCCTTGTCAAAGGCAAGATATGCAATAGGCTGGTTAAAACCTTTGATCTTTGGAACAACCATAGTTTTATACCATTACTTACATTTTCAACATTCTGAATAAAATGGACAAGTTAACAAAAAATCATATACAAGTTACCTAGCATTATTTCATTCTCTTAGTAATGCCACGTTTACAGCCAATTCAAAGAATCATATCAAATTCACTGAAATGTTTTCCATGGAATTCATTCTAAAGGCTTTTGGATGTAATTTTTTAATGGTAATTAATGCTGTATTATGTGTGGCTTTTCCTTTTATCCTCTGTGTTCCTGGTTTTTTAGCTGCAATTTCTACAAGCACAGAACTGTGGCTCCTTAAACATTGCAAAATAATAAGAAAAAAAAGTAAAAGACTTTCATTTAAGTAGAAAGAAGGTTAGAGGGATCTATTTCTGTAACAAGAACAAATGGAAGATGCAGCTGATGTAGGCTGACCTTGCTTATTCAAAATAGTTAAAGCATAGACCTGTAGACAAAGAACTAGAGCATCTTATGGTAAATGCCTCTGTTCAGGGATTGTTTTTTACTGTCAGTCATTACTTTTCTATTTTTAGCTTCAAGGCACCTTCTGCCTCCAGGCACTTAAGGGAGAATCTTGATGTCCCAGAATCTGTGACCATCATTGACTTCACTACCCCACAAAGCAAAGCTTAAAACATAACATAGATACTTTCTCGCACAGCTTTTGATTCATACTTTTAAACAAAGCTCCCTCTTATTTATTGATTTTTAGGACTTTTGGGGCCAGATTATCAACCTTTTGCCTGCCTGCAGCACTGCTTTAGCAGAATAAAGGACACAGAAATCTCTCCCTATTAAACTGTAGGGCAAAGACCCATCAGAGCTGTGTTTAGCCTCTGAACTGGACCTGTTTTCAGTGTCATTACCATCCTTGCAGCCAGTGAGGAGATATGGATGCCTCCAAAGATCCATTCAAATCCAGAGAATGCAATCTGAAGCCCTTGATAACAACTCCATCTACTCACTGATTTTGGAGGCACACTGATTTTGGTAGCAAACTGCTAATTTAGGAGACTGCAGTTTAAGCTATGCCTTCCTATGTCTAGTATGATGAGACATGAGGGAGGAAACATCATAGCACATTAACTGCAAAAGTCTTTGCAGAGCAATTGCAGTCACTACCATTTGAAACAGCCCAGGATGCTTCCTATGCTAAAGCATTTCATCTCTCAGCCAGATTCAGGAGAACATTCTAAAATTTCAATATCCTGGAGCACAAATGCAACATTTATCACATGACTGTAATTTGATCCTATCTCAGCTGTGAAGAGGGTGGCATTTCTTCTGAACATATCACAAAACTTTCATTCAAAGTCTTCTAAAAGTTTCCAATTGAGTTTATTCACTTTTAGTCATATTAAAACCTTGCCAAAAATAGCTCAGTGCACATTGTAGCACCATGAAATCTGATAAATCTCATTGTCATGATATTTTAACAGTGCTATGAAGACAGAGTAGGAACATCTGTGATTATTAAATTGTGTTATTTTTGAAGGCGTTCTGGATAACATTTACAAATGTTACAGAACTGCACCAAATCAAAACACCCTCGAGCTGAAAAATTGATTTCCTTGGAGCTACTGCACGGAAACATGAGACTATAGCATATTAAATGTTGACTTTCATGTATTAGACTGCTTTGTAGCGCTTCAGAGGATTCTGATAATAGCTGATGCTTCCTTATAAATACCTTCAGATTTTTAAAATGGAGCATTTTAAATGTAATTTTTCATCTGTATTGTAATCAAAGATTTCTTGTGTTCTCCAAAATAAGGTACCCAAAGAGCATTTCACTGTCAAAACACAAATTGTAGCATACTGTGTCCCATGTACAACTAACCCATCAATTTCACCATTTTTTTTTTATTAATGCACAATTCAGAAAACATAGATAGTAACAGGCATTTCAGTAGCTTCGGAATCAATTTGAAATTCATATTAATTGGACAAATACTTTACACGCCTTTTATGTAACTGATACACTTTTTCTGGGTAGAGTTGGAAGAAAGTACGTGTCTTAAAATACTCTGATTAGATGTAAACTCAAGAGTTCAGCTAATTTCTATTCCAGATCCAGAAGATACTATGCTAAAAGAGTTAAAACAAGCAGCCCACTGTAGTGCTGCTTTTGCAGATTGAAGCTGAAAGTGAGGCTGCTGAACTGTGATCTTGCTAAGGAGTCTGATAACTTGAACTGCTAGTTCAGTGGGAAGTTGCCCCTCTAAATTTCAGAATTCCAGGAGAAAATAATAGGATTTGACTTCAAAAATGGAACTTAACAGTATGATAGCAATTGACATCACCTCAGTCAAAGTACTTTGGATAGCTTGATAAGTTCAGTTTGCCTGTAACATTTCTAATTTTCCATTTTTGTCTTTATGCAATATATTTACATGAAAAAAAGAAAAAAAATGAGCTACTGTTTAACTAGTAACAGAAATAAAGCTTTCAAGTAAGTATGTTGCTTCAGTTTTCCCCCAGGTAAATTTATGTACCTATGTGTAAGGACAGCAAAAAGTTTGATCTTTAAAAATGCAGAGCAGACAAAACCATCATAAAGTTATACTGACGGGCTTGGGTAATTTTTTTCTAATCCTATAATAAATTGTCAAATGTTCTTTTTCACTGCTGTAGAAATGGTGATGTAAAAGATGGCTACGTTTCAGCAGAAGGAGGGAGAGGGTGCTGAACATTCAGTCTGAAGAACACTCAGTAGATTAAGATATATACTTTGTGATGAATACATTTGTAAAAATAATATTACATTATCTGTGCTTTTCCCATGTTGTTTGGAGAGCAACCTGATATTTTTAAATAGTAATCTGCAGCAAGGCAATTCTACTCAGTTCCTGAAAACACAATTTCTGATATCAGAAGCCCAAAGTTGCACTAATAACCCCAATGGAAAGAAAAGCATTGCTGGTCCCAAGACATTATCATATATAGCTGCTATCCCAATCCACTTTCAAAATCGGGCTTTTTATAGCAACTTAAACCTAAACATCTGTTCATCAGCCAGTGTGGAACAGTGTCCTTTACATGCTTTTGTGTTTTGTGACAAACAAATACATTGGGGTTGCCTACATGCATTGCAGAGGCAGCAGAAACCTTTGCTTTGGTCCTTTCACAGAAGCGTCGACAAAGTTTTGTGTGTAATGTACAGATCAAGAACAGCTGAAACATGCAACAGAGAACATAATTCCCTCTCACTTTACAGCATTTCCTCCTGTGAAGCAAGATACCTGTTGTGCCTAGATTCCTCTTGCCTCACTGAATTTTGGTTTATTCTAGCAGGATGATAAGGCAGCACACTTGGCTAGAAAGACAAACACACTTGCAAATTTGTGGCTCTGTTGAACTGATACAATTCTATAAATCCTGAGGCAGAAGAGTTTGGCTGTTTGCTTCCGACATTCTTCAACAGAGAACCAGAGAAACATGGATGCTTCTGGTGACTCAAAACTGTTTTGGCTCATCTAACTAGCAACTAGTGCTGACTTTCATCCTGAGATTGGGACATCTTTTTCTTTCAAAATGTGAAAACAGGACATATGATGTTATGTGTAAATGAGTGTAAAGGGTAATAACAGTCATATTACATGGTGGTGAAATTAACCATGTAAGAAATTACACAGTTTGACACAAAATGTTGCAAATAATTTTTTATTCATCCTAACCTCCTGATCTGGTCCCTGTGTTAACCCAGTTCCCCTGGAACTTATTGTAAGATTGCAACTTCTTAGCAATTTAAAGTTCCTTTTTAAAACAACTCAGTTAGTGTCTTTCTCCACCTTTTCCACAAATTTGAAATCTTGAAACAAGGTGTGCATGTTCAAGGCCAGAAGCAGATTATGCTGTGGGATAATCTAAAGTCTCTTTATCTTAAAACCCTGGAGGTCTAAAATGGCATCTTTCCATCTCTGAAAAGGATCATTAACAGGATTTCACTGGGTATACTGCACTCTGAAAATGCATTTTTGATGCACAGAAGTTATTTTAGATCTCATTTAGTGTCTTTTTTCATGACTGCTTCCTTACCCTGAATAAAAGTAGAACAATTATAACTTTTATATTAGGGGTCAGGAACTTTAAAAATGTGTTGCAATTTAAATTAAAGTAGCAAGTTCCTTCTCCCTAAAACAGTAGTGAGGAACCATTATCATTATATTTTATAGGATTTTATTGCATTTATTAAGTCTGGTGTTAATTTCTCTCTTTCAGAACAGGTACACACCAAATAAAATTTGTGTCACTAAAAGACTCCATATTACCAGAAAAATGATAGATTTTGTACTATTGATATCCTTATGAAAAATTGTGAAGTGATTAATTTGATTAATACTGTCCCATTGTCTATATTTAATACTCTTTTCAGTGCTATTTTCTGAACTAGAGCTCAGAAATAGACAGTGGTTTAGTGGTATTTCATGATTTTCCATCATTCGTTTTGGATATTTGAAGATTATGAAGAGGAATAATTACACAGTCCATTAAAAAGTGGTCCAAATGGAGAGTGTTGCTAGAGAAATAGGTGAGGCTACCTACGTGCAGATTCTTAAGAAGCTGCTGATAGCTAACATAAAGTTTATTATTGAAATATTCTACGGCACCACACCCTGAAGACAGAAAATATTATCCCTGCCTTAGCTTTAAAATCACAGAATCATTTTGGTTGGAAAAGACCCCTATGACCACCAAGTCTAACCCTTCATCCAGGACAGCTGCTACTTTTAAACACCCCCAGTGATGGTGACTCAACCACTTCCCTGGCAGCCTGCTCCAATGCTAGACAGTCCTTTTGGTGATGAAATTTTACCTAATATTCAATCTAAACCTCCCGTGGTGCAACTTGAGGCCATTTCCTCTTTACTATCACCTGGAAGAGGCCAACCCCCACCTGGATGCACCCTCCTTTTAGGGTGTTGCAGTGAGGGATAAGGTCCCTCCTGAGCCTCCTTTTCTCCAGGCTAAACATCCCCAGCTTCCTCAGCTGTTCCTCACAGGACTTGTGCTCCAGACCATTCACCAGCTCCATTGTCCTCTGGACACACTCCAGCTCCTCAAAGTCTGTCTGGTAGTGAGGGTCCAGAACTGAGCACAGTATTCGAGGTGTGGCCTCACCAGCACCAAATACCTTGGAATGATCATTTCCATTGGAAAATATCTGTCCCTTTGCAGTGGAGTTGGTACTTAACATAAGAATTGCTTAAAACATGATGTCTGATAGAATATCTGTTGGTGGAGATATTAACATTCTTAGTATCAAGGTTCCCATACTAAATATGACATTTAGGAAAAAATTCAATTCTGTGTTACAATGAAATCAAGACAAGGCAGGAGAAAGAGGGAAGTAGGAGAGAGAAAATTATTAAGAACCACAAAACATCAGTTACTCAAAATAGTTAGAAATTCCCGTGGGACATAATGATTCAATGTCTTTTTCTGTTTAAATCAGGAACTATACTTCAATTTCCCAGTCTCACATGAGTCACATCACTGCTGTATATCATATAGTCTGGTCCAAGTATAGGGCCAGAAAAAGAAAGTCTTTTTTCTATTTATGGCTGATACATTTAAACTCATCTAACTTCAGTCTTTGTGTCAACGTAGGGATGCTTCCCACTGAAGAATTTCAAGCAAGATCTATGCAGGCTTATGCTCAATAAAATATAACTCAGCAGTTTATCTTAGAAATGGGTGACCTGACCTTTACATTGGTGGTCATATGTCTAAAAACTTCACAACAACTTAATGACTTCAATTAAAAGTCTGTAGCCAGTGGTGCAAAAAGCAGAGAAGTAAAGAGCTTGTGGAATGCTATGATAGGACAATACCAGCCTACAGAGAAAGGCTGAAAGAACAGTAAAAATAAGCTGAAAGCTTATCCAAAAGCCCAATTAGGAGAGAAGGGGGAAAAAAAATTTAAAAGGAAGGGAAAAAATTTTTTTTAAAAAGACTGATGGAGTTACGGAGGTCAGTTGGCTAATTTTCTACCTGAGTGCCTGAATGAAAAACAGAGATGTACTGACCTTGTCCATCTGTATTCCTGAGAAGCTCAAATAGTCAATCTGCTTCAGTTAACCAAAAAGCCTAGGCTGAATAGTTACTAACTGAACCCTAATCACTCATGAAATATTTCTTAGTATTACAAAACAGTCAGAATTGCTCCTTGCAGGTATTATCTACTATTCATCCTGAAAATATCACTTTCCAATATCAGGTGACCGAACGGCTTTAGCTAAAGTAAGGGCAGAATCTAAACTGCCACTAAGAATTTACAGTAAACGTTTTTTTTCCTTAATTTTCCAACAAATTTCAAAAGAGCTTTGTACCTCACTGACTTGTTTCTCACATTCCCACTTTGCTTCCTACTTCTGGCCAGGGCCACAGGATGTTTTGACATCAAAGGTTGTTTTTTAGATTAGAATAATTCAAATAAATGAAGCACTCAGCCCCTCTTGACTATGACTTTCTAATCTAACTAGAAAAGAAAATTGCTAAAAATATTAAACTCTTGGAGGCATCCAAGGGAGGACACAAGGATGGTGAAGGGTCTGGAAGAGAAGCCACATGAGGAGCAACTGAGGTCACTTGGTTTGTTCAGCCTGGAGAAGAGGAGACTGAGGGGAGACCTCGTTGCAGTTACAACTTCCTCATGAGGTGTAGATAGAGGAGGCGCAAGCACTGATCTCTTTCCTCTTGTGACCACTGACAGGACCCCAGGGAATGGCCTGAAGCTGAGTCAGGGGAGGTTTAGGTTGGATATCAGGAAAAGGTTCCTCACCCAGAGGATGGTTGGGCACTGGAACAGCTCCCCAGGACAGTGGTCACAGCACCAACTTGACCGAGTCCAAGAAGTGTTTGGACAATGCTGTCAGGGACATGGTGTGACTCTTGGGGTGTCTTGTGCATGGGAATTGGACTCAGTGACCCTGATAGGTCCCTTATAACTCAGCATGTTGTATGATTCTATGGTTCTATTATATTTGCAGTTCATTTTTTTCTATTTTACCACAATTAAATAAAACTTACTTATTTTTAGCAATGTTTTAAATAATTTTAAGTTCCTCAATCCTTTAAAAGTGTTAATAATGATTTGTGTAATGTTAAGCTTAATGATCTCACTTCTTCCAATAAAAACAGTGTCTGAATTATAATGGGATTGACAGATGGACTGGATGAATGTTGCACCTAATATTCTGCACAAAGTTCTCTGGTGCTTTTCCATTTTTCTTTTTCTGAGCATCATTGCAGGGACCTGGAAATGTCCATTTCTGAGACATTAAGCAAGTTCCCAAAAGTGTTATTTTCTAGAGTTGTTAGTTTATGAAATAGAGGATGGACACATAGACTCCATTTCAAATTGTACCCATGTATTTCCAGGTTAGGTTTTTTTACTATGTTTCCAGGCTTTTTCCTCTAACATATAGTTGCAAGAATAAATTTTCCATGCCCATTAATTTCTTTCCAATGCTAAAATAAAGTTTACAAGCCCCTTGTTAAGTATTTGGAAAGAGTTTTAATATCATTAGTCAAGAAACCAAACGCCTATCAAGAGTTTAATTTTGCTTCAGTTCATACAGGTGACCCTAATTTTAATCACAAGATCAGTGGTTTATAGAACAGATGCCAAAGAGGTTTTTCTGAATCTCAGGCTGGTTTGGGACTGGCAGCACGAAGAGTCATCGTCCTCATTACTGCTTATTCCCAAGTTCTACAGGAATGGAATCTCCTAATTTATGACAAGGAAAGGTACTGGAAATTTGTTATGGCACCTCTGAGAGGAACCACTTCATGTCTTCATATGATGGAGCTTAAATTATGAGTCATTTATGGTAGAGATAAACCCATGATATTATCCTGTAGCAAATATCTACATCATGCAAAACTCAAACTCCAACAACTTTCGAAAGCATGGACTTTTTTTCTATTTTTTAAAAATAAAATATAGTGGGGTTTTTAATAATTTATTTCAGCCAAATTAAAAAAAAAAAAACAAAAAACCAGACCTTATTCCATAAATATCAAGAGACACTTAGTCCCAGTTAGTCTACCTGACTGCCAGTAAGAGAAAAAGGAGTATTTCTCACCATTTGGCTGAGGTTTTTTCTAGCAGTTTGAGTAGTCTTGGCAGTTTTAGTTTCCTCTGAACCTCTCAGTCGTTCTAGGAAAACTAACAGTATTTGGATCATTCTTTTATCACATGCTCCTCAACTTGCCTCTGTTCTTCTCAGTGCCCCAAACTGCCCATGCTTGCTTGCTGTGCCTTAAATTGTTATGTGGTGCCTTGGTAATTCAAGTATTAACTGTGTACCTATCACTCCTGCTTTAGAGATTTATTCCTCTGAGCTATTTACATCTTGGATTTATTAAAGGGTTGGGAACAGCCTGATTCCAGCTGCTACTGCTCACGTTCACAAGTTGTTTATTTTCTACTATGCTTTCCTGTTTAGGATTCTTGGCCATTTTTTGGATTGAAGGACAGGTCAATGTATCTTGGCCACCCATGAAGTTATTCCCTGTTTTTTCCCTTGAATGGAATTGGTCTGACTAAAGTCTTGCCATTTTTTTCTATTTCTCCCAGAAGAAACCTATTTTTGTTGTTTGGTTTTTTATTTTATTTGATGCTTCCCAATCCTGACATATATCTTTAACTTCACTTTCAACTTTAACCTTCTCTGTCTTTGTTATGTTCTATCTTGCATAAGTAATTTTTTTATTAGATTTCACCAGTTCTGTGCATGTTCTGTGGCATTTCAAAAGGAGCTAATGTACCAAAAGAGTAGAAATGTCACCTTCCTCCAAAAGTAAGCAACTGTTCCTGTTGCTGCTCTGTTTGACATTTTTGGCAGTGAGACAGTTAACACTACTGATAAAAAGGGGGGATTTGGATGGTCATGGCCATGTTATACCTTATCATATGTTCTTAATACAGAAGCTATGAGGTCTACAGTGCCTAAACCTAGGAAATAGACTTCTGAGAAATGTAGTCTTGCCTATAATGTTGTGCTCCCAACTGAGAAAATGCAACTGCTCTGTGCTGAAAAGTGGGCAACCTACTGTGTATCTGAGACAGGCAGTGCAGCAGCAGTAAATTCCATCACACTTAGTGTGTGACCACATTTATAGATTCTCACAATTTATCATATATTGTAAACCAATATTTGCCTTGTCTCTGAGGAATGACTTCAAAAGGAAAAAAAAAAAACAAACCAACAAAGAAATTAGTCAGAATATTCTAAAAGATTTAATGTTTTTCTTCTTTCATTTTCCCCTTATTTCCTTTTGGTCTATCTCTACTTGCGACAAGCATGACTGATCTGTTTTAATAAAGGCAGTAGCGTTTTGCTCAGTATAGGCAGATGATTTAGACCGAGAGCATTTGGGAATTCTTAGTCCTAAAATGACCGTGGATCATCGCAGCTTACTGTAATGTAGAAGGAAAGAAAGTCCTAATCAGCATTGCTGTTGATGCTTGTGGTAGTGAAATGCAAGTTCTTTGAGCATCTTTTCCTATAGGCTTGAAACTGGCTGATGGCCATTTCTGGAAAACACTTTGAATTTAACCTGCCAACAAGGGATTTTGTTTCCCACTTTCCTATTTTGTAACATATATTTGAATTATCTGGAGTAGAAATTAAACTTGAAACTACTACGACATAATGATTATAAATGTTAAAGCATCAGCAGATTTAGTATGAAAATATGTTTAAAATAATATTAAATGATTCTTTTGGAGTTACATACTCAGAAATACAGCAGTAGTGCTGATAACAGTGAGATTTTTCATTCTGCTCATTGAAAAATGAGTCTCGTGCCCTTGCAAAATGTTTTCACCAGCACTCCTGCAGATTCCCAATAGTTGTAGAACTCACAGGCTGATTTCATTGATGTTTAAAGGAGACAATTTTTGAAAGTTCCTACAAGCATAAAGGTAAGCAAGACCCACATTATACCTCTACAGGAAAAGTTGTTCTGTTTGGTGTTCTAACAAAATCAGTGTCACCCTAATAGGCACATGTTCAGTTTGAAGTGAAGAAAAAGGTAAACTGTCTCTAGTCTAACCACTAAAGAGGAAATCCAGAGTACTGACAGAGAGCAGACAGTTTTGAAGAGGTGCTCTGAGTTTGAAAAAGACAGAGTCACTGAAAAATGTAAGGTGTGTGCAAGAAAAGAAACACCATTGGCCCTCCTGCTCATTGAATAACTCTATCCCTTCCCTTTTTTTTTTCCCTTTTAAGTCCACTTATTTGTTTTGGCTATGGCTGACCACCAAATGAACTCAGTAAGTACACTTCAACCATTCTAGAAAAAACTATTTGAGACCCCCTTTAGATGCCCTTTAAAATCCATCTATTAAGTGGAAAAACTGAACAATCAATAGTGATAGAAAGGCACCATGATCAAGTAAAAGTTACTTTAGTGACCCCTGGAAACGTTTCTTAATAACAGTGTCTGTTATGAGCCATGTGTGTCTAGGAGGGCACACGAAGTGCAACAGGGACTTAGATGTTGTGTGGGGCGTTTGGAAATGTATTAGATGCCAATTCTTACAGATTATAGCTAAATGTATGCACTGACACTTTTTAAAGCGTTATATAAAAATAAATTAAAGAGTTGCCCAGCTCCCATGAAAGGGAGCGTTAATTGATCATCCAAATTCCCCAAGCAACTTTGAAAACATCAAAGGCATTCCTATTTATAAAAAAAAGTACAATGATGTCTGCAAAATATAACTGTTTGAGTTCTAATAGTGCATGGGGCTAAATTGAGCAGAATCTTGTTAAGTGTGGGACAAGTATGATTTTTTTATCGAACAGAAGGAACTTTTATTTCATTTAAATGTCAGAAGAAAAATAGTTTTGAAGTATATTGATGCTGTCATAAATTAGGGCCAGGAATCAGGCAACTAATTCATTATATACTTACGTTTTCATCCTAATTCAAACTACAAGATTCATATATATAGTGAAAAAACAAACAAAACAAAATAACAAAACATCAAAACAACAACAGCAAAAAACCAACCAGAACCCAGTCACTCTTCTCATTAAAAGCCTGAGTTATGTTATCTGGCTTAATATAGATTTCCTGTAGCTATTTCTCACTGGTTTCACACAGTTTTCCTTGAGCCATCTGCCAAGCTGCTGAGAGCTCTGGAGTCAGTTTTGCAGTAAATTCTAATCCGAACCATGTCAAGGATTGAATCTACTGCACTTCCCTTTCCTTGCATTAATGGGGGAAAAGAAGTGGTTCATGGTTAGTCTGTGAAAGGTGCAAGACTCCACAGGCTAATTTCATTACAATCTGTATCAGCCTGGTGCCACTTTTCCTTCAGAGTCCTCTGACTACTAAATTTAAATGCAGTAAAGCTTACTTCTTTTTGCCTTTCCCTTTTCCTTATTTCAGCCTTCACCCTTCACTCTCACAGGGGAGAGGCTTATGAAATGAAGGAAAAATGCATTTTCTTTTTTCATATACAGAAGGTCTGACATCCAGAATTTTAGTTGATCTGGGACAGTGAAAGAAAACTAAAATTAGAGGTTAAAAAAAAATCTCATGAGATATTTTAAGGTAAACAGAAAAGAAGCGTGAAATGGGGAAATATGGCAGTGAAATATTAGAACTGAAAATAGAAAATGAAAGGTTGATGGAAGACAGGAAAAGACAGGCAACAGCATTTAAATGTGAGAGAAAAAAGAAATATGAAGAAAAGGCAAAAGGCAAAATCTGGAGGAAGATACAAAGAGGTTTGATGGATCATGTTATTTAATCAAACAATACTTCCAAACATTCTTGCAAGTTGCTGGAGAATGCAGCATTTTTTTCATGATGTTGCACAGGTCTGAGCTCCAATGAAATATCAGGTTTTCAAGTGGCAGCAAGGGTTTAGACATGCAACAAGGAAATAAGTAAGAGAAGGCATTGTAATAGTTCTGAACTATTTTTTGTTAATCAACATTCTGGGAGGAACAAATGAAAGATTTAAAGAGTTTAGTTCCCACTTATATTGGAAAATTCTTCTCCATAGTCCTCCTCTCTCTAAAAACCCCCGATGAGACTGAGGCAAATATGTTCTGTCTTATCAAAAGAAAAAAAATTAACAGTGGATTGAAGGGCTTGAAGTAGAATTCAGGTGTAATGAGAAAAATGGATTATGGGGGAAAAAAATAAAATAAGAAAGAAAAGAATTTAATGTATTTTTAATAAGAAAAATGAAAGATGAGAAAAATTCAGTGTTTTATTTTACCACATAATGTATATGAAAATGGACGGAACCATCAAAGCATAGTTTCTTGAAGAACTAATTCAAAGAAGGCCTTGGAGAATTTGAAATTTTATAAACAGCTATTCAGCATTACTGGAAATTTAGAAAAATCTCTAAAACCACAAATAGCTGAAAGGAGGAGCCATGCACAGGCTAGAAATTAGCACACATTTAAAAGCAGAAATGAGGAAACAGTATAAATTCATATTTGGTTTATTGCACGTAAGATTTGGTGCCAAATAGTTACAATAAAATGCAGAATGTTTAAATGCAGTATATAAACTTGAGAAGTTGAGAATGAGGCAACATTTACTGTGTTCTTTTTTGTATGTAGTAAATTATAATTCTGCAGTCCTAGCAGAGCACATGCAGTCACTTCAAAAAATATTTTAGTACTTTTATATGCTCAGTATTATGCATAATTGCCCCAGTGAAGAGAATTTCACATATATTTGCTAATAAAGCAAAGGCCACTTCTACTCCAAGACATATAAAAGAAACATTGCCAACCTAATAGTTGTGCCATTGTCCCGTTTAAGGGTCTGTATCTATCCATGGAAATGTGTCAGTAGTGACTTACATTAAATCAGTGTGTTTTGTTCAGAATCCTATTTTGTACTTTGCACTCGGACGGTGCAAGCAGCAGAGCAGGGCACAGCAACATGATTTTGCAGATTTCCTTCAGTTCTTCTCTGCTTTGAGCCTGCCTTGTACCTGGCTCTGTGCTTTCCTGTGGCTCAGGAAAGGAGGAATCAGGATTTTGATGCTCACTGTTCCATGAAAGTTCTTTCCTTCCAGTTCCTATCCTTAGAGTTTTCTGTAGGAATTCTGGGGGGTTTTGCTATAAAGGAGTGTAGGACAGAGAGAGAGAAACATCTAAAATTAGTCTGAGTTGCTTTGCAGTTATTCTGAAAACTCATTCCACTGAACACTTTTATCAGAATTGTCAAGTAAAAAGGTAAAACCAAGCAATGTGGACTTACTCTGGTGACTTTAGAAGTGGACATCCAGAAAAGTACACCAAAATTAGAGACATTAAAGAGCTTTCTAGCACCACACAGATTTTAGCCAAATGGATGGCAATAACTATTTTAGCTTTTGCTTGAGGAGTAAGAACGATACTAACGATTCTGTAAGTAGTAGCACAGTGACCCAGAAGATGTAGGATGTCAAGGGCTTTTAATGCCCTCCTAAAAGGAATAAAGTACCAGAAATACAGTGGTTGCAGTGAAGGGGAGGAGTAGGTACCATGTTAATGAGTTTTTCCATAAACACAAAAATGAATTTGCACAGAGATCAACCAGTTTCTTGAAATTCACACGTCTGTTTCTGTTTTGGCCAGATGGATTTGGCCTTTTAAAAATCTCTTTTATACATGCATATTTTAATTTTTCCCAGCCTTTCAAGGAGTAGTCATATTAAGAAATACCTGAAAATATTAGCTGAGATGCAAGAGAACAGTTTAGCCAGAGGGAAATAAATTCAAAGAGGATGTCTGGAGCATCAGAAAGTTAATCTAACTTTAACCCTGAAGATTTCAAAGCTTTTATCTCCTGTGGCAACCACATTTGTGATGGCTTTTAGAGTTTTGACCTCACTTTGCTTTTTCTGTAGCTTTTCTAGGTTGTGGGTAATGGTGGGGGTATTTTGCCTCCTTAGCAATACATTCCTAGGTCCCTCTTGGAAATAATATTCCATGTACCCAATGTGTAAAATTTCATCTGACAAAATCAATTCTCTGTAATTATTGCAGAAAACACTGCAGCTATAACTTGCTGATTGTGCCTTCTGCTCTCACCTGCCAAGCCACATTACACTGGTGCCTGTTGCCACTCCAGCCAAAAGAACCCAAGGGAAAAATTTTTGGAGCCTAATCAACAAAGCTGTGAGACTAGACACAGCTAAGGATTGAATGTGGTATTAAAATACACAACAGAATTTGCTGCTTTCATAATAGTAGCTTGATCCCCATTGCAAGTAGGATTAAAATTTTGTTTCTGACCTGTGGCTTTCATTACTTTTAAGGGTTTGTCTGAGGTTATTAACATAATTTTATTGCAGTACTACTATGTAAATTATAGAAAAAGTGTAACATGCCAGATACAATGTAATTATTGCTCCACATTCACAATAAAGCGCAATTGAACATATGGCAGACATGGTTAACTGTACTTTATGCTAATCTCTGCATACTATTTAGTTCACCTAATTAACTATACGTGGTATACTACATGCTGCCTTGCAGCAGAAAATCAGGGAGGAACCTTCTGGATGAAGCACTAAATGCCTAAGAGATGAGGCAAATCGATATCATACTCTATTATGACTTCCCTTCCTTCCACGTAACTGTCTGTTTCTTTATTTTTAAACATCTATTCTTTCTTCAGTGACCAAGACAAAGAAAATTTCAACTAGACCTGGCCCTTTTTATCAGTAGAATACTGTCAGCTCCTCTAATAATCATATCATTGGAGAATGCTCAGGAAAAACAAATGTTGAAGTACTTAAACATTCTTATCAGAATGTTCACTTCCAATAAGGGAACCACGGTCAATTCCAATTGACTTACACATATAATCAGACCGAAAAACTGCATTTTTTAAATGGTTTTGAACTAGATTCAAATCTTAACATGTAAATTGTAAATTTATTATAGGAAATCATCAAATTCAAAATATATGGTCATTGAAAATTTCTGCTTACTTAGCTATCAGAGATTATTAAGAAGGAAAAATTTGCCAAAGGAATATACCTTATTTATTTGAATGCAGATAAAAGTCAAATTTAAATAAAATTATTCATAGTCTAAAAATTCTTTGTACGGTTACCAATATACAAATAGCAAATAGTACCCCACTGTCCTTAAAATGCAGGGTACAATCTGTTGCAAGGAACACAGTAGACTCCATGGATAACTATACACCTGCTGACCACTTCCAAAAGTGTTGCAGAAATAGCTATCCGGCAATGATGGACCAAGCTGGGGAAGAGGTGTCCTGGCTAACAGAGGTTGAAAAGTAGCTTCAGAACTATGGGGACCCAGTGTGTCCTGTTCCCATGTACACAACTGCTCTTAGCTTGAACTGCCCTCTGAATCATGTTCTGCAGTGTGGTTAGGGGAAAAAGCCCTCTTTTTGGTAGCCTCCTTCACATGATGGTGGTTTAAATTGTTGACAGCAAGTTCAGAGCCCACCTTGAACACTCTGGTGGGCTCATCAAGTATATGTTACTCCTCTCATTAATTTTATTTTCTTAAGTCTCCAAGCCTAACCTTTAACTAGAGATTGTTGCAGAAGCATTATTTTTGAGGTGTCAAGGATGTTCTCAGCCAGCGAGAGCAATCACAGGCCTCTGTCTATTGATAGAATATATCTATGGAGTTGCCTGTCGCCACTGTTTGACCTTGCCCTGTAACAGTCACACCCCATAAGGCAATCTTGACAAGTCAATGATCAATATACCCATGCAATTAAAGGAGCAAGTATTGCCTTTACCATTTCCTCCAACCGACCTCAATTGCTTCAATCTTGTCTAGAGGATGACTTTCCATCTTGTACTAAAACACACACCAGTGTTGGACCCTTTCCCCAATTCACCAACACTATTTCCTTGAGAAATCTTAGATAAAATACCAAGCATTATAGAAACCAGACTGGCAAAACCTTCTGGGGAAAAAAACAAAACAAAACAAAACATGCAAGAAAAGGCTTGTTTTTTTCTTGTTTTGGGCTTTCTGTTTGGTTTTGGGTTTGGTTTTTCTATTGGTAGTGCTTACAATTCAGATTTCTGCCGTGGAGTTCCAAAGAGTCTTCACAACAGCGTGACTGGCTACAGAAACCCTTCGACTAACACAGGGTATAACAGCGATAGCCTCGTGGAAACCTCACGCTACCAAGATACAGCATTGTTTGATATAACAAACAGCTTTTCTTCCCTTTGTTGTCTGTGTGCTGAATGTGCTTGCTTCTTCATGTACTTTGTGCTGCTGCTCTAGAGGGTTATGACTTAATTAAATGTCTCTTCCTCTTTTGTTAAGGTTTTATTTCAGGACTTTTAAAAGAAAAAATAAAATAAATAAAGGCAGTCAACTGCTTGTCTCTGATTCACTTTTATCCCTCTCATTTACAATCGGAGGAAAAATGAGCACACTGGATACCTCCTAGTGAGTGGCTGACAACTAAAGATGAGCAAAAACTAATACTTTGTTATTATCTAGCCTAGAGAAAAGTTTACAGGATAACCAGCTATTGACCTTTTCAAGTAAACATATTTAAGAATTCAGTGGTTGTGGGGAGCTTAGACAAGACACAGCATGAACCCTTCAGAAAAATGTCCGAACGCTTGTACTTGAAGTTTAAGTGTATCACTGAAACAATTCTTCTTTTTTACAGTTTGTCTAACATTTCAGACAAAAGCAATGAAGCTGAGGTGCCATTTTCACATTATATATATGATAAACCAGGTGTACAGTTTGAACATTTCTCAAATGCCAAAGAGTCCACTTTAAACACTACCCTTCACTCCCTGCACTTGCAGAAATGCTGCTGTAGTGCTATCTGAAAGTATACACTAGTGAGGAAATTATGATCGCTTTGAAGTATTACACCAATAGACCTCCCCTGGTCTCCTTCCTTCCATTCCCTCCGTATTGCTTTCTTTTTCTTTCTTTCTCTCCCTATATCTTCTTTTTATTTTGTATTTCCTCATTCTCTTTGTCATCCACTTTTCGTTTTCTTTGTCTCCCTTTCTCTCATTTATTTGTTTTATTTCTCTTGTAAAGGGAAGAACATTTCCAAATTAACTCATTTAAATTAGGATTCCATTAAATTGACTATAGCCAGGATTAAAGTAGGGTTGCTATTTTTTACAAAGTTAAAAAAAAAAGGAGAGTGTTTTTGTCGATTGCTGCCCATTTGCCATGGTGAGTTCTTTGGTGCATGGTGATTTAGAGAGAGCAAGGGATTGTTTTCTGACGTGAGTAACCAGAACAGACGAGCTTTTCAAGGTGGCTGCTTTCCTTAACTCTTCAGAAAAAAAATATGGTTGAAAATTCACACAAATCTCATTAACTGTGAATAACTTTGCTTTAAATAAACTTCCATCAGTTGCCTTGAAGTTTTTCCATACCTCTCTATTCAAGTTGTAAATATACATCCAAATTGAGGATACCTACATCGTTTTCTTTCTCTCTAGAATGTTGCACTTTAGTTGTTCTCTTAAATTCCTGAGGACAGCAGCACACAATGAGATGTTTTATGTCTGATTGCATTACTTTACATATTCTGGTACTCCTTATTCCTGCAGGTTGGGGTTTGGTTATTTGGGGATCTTTTGTTTTAAAAATAAACAAGCTACCTTGTTTATTTTTATGCTAGCTACACTGTAGTGTATCATTCCTAGTTAATGTTTGCAAGCTGAAGCATACATGTGTCACAAATCCTGACAGTAAATAATTAAAGTATTTAAATAAACGTGTGTTTGTATGGTAGTTTTGTGGTTGTACAAATTTGTAGAGCAAGATCTTATACTGATCTATAATTATAACTGCCACTGACTAGCATGATCCTTACTGAGTCAGATTAATTTACACATTAAGCAGCCATCTGTAGAAATTTTCATAGTACCTTGTTTGCAATGCCAGGGCTCACATGGGGATTTAAAAACTAACTTGGCCTCTAGGGATTATTTTTAGCACTGCTATTGGATGCATTTGCTGTGAACACATTTTTCTAGGCAGTGACACCTTTTACCCTTTGTCACTGTTTTATATCAGCAGAGGCTTTTTAATATTTTGCATATATAATAACATAAAAATTGGTAATCTAAGAACAGTATTTTATATATACATACATGTATATTTATATTTTTAAAGTCCTTGACTCTGTGTTAAAACTCTTTGCAATACTTCTGAACCAGAACAGATTTGCCATCATCTGTAGTCATAAAAGATAAAAACACAACATATTTTGGCTACAGTAAGAAACATATTGCAAGTGTGTTGATGCTAATTCTCTAAAAAAAGGATAATAACTGCAATGTACTGTGTAAAAGTCTTCCTATGCATGAGTGTTTTGCAAGTAAGCATAACTTGTGTTCTATAAAGGGGATATAGCAAAACTTATTTTACCTGATACAAAAATAAATTGTAAGACGTATAAATACAGTTTGTAAACCCAGTTTTCAAAGATGAACACTGTATTCTTCTGTTATATTCAATCAAATGGCTGCATAAAAAAGAGCTGATGGAGTTAGAAAACCATAGAATCACAGAGCATGCTGAATTGGAAGGGACCCATCAGGATCATTGAGTCCAACTCCTGGCCCTGCACAGGACACCCCAAGAGTCACACCATGTGCCTGAAAACGTTGTCCAAATTCTCCTTGAGCTCTGTCAGGCTGGTGCTGTGACCACTGCGCTGGGGAGCTGTTCCAGTGCCCAGCCACCCTCTGGGTGAAGAAGCATTTCCTGATATCCAACCTAAACGTCCCCTGACACAACTTCAGGCCATTCCCTGGGGTCCTGTCACTGGTCACCACAGAGCAGAGATCAGTGCCTGCCCCTCCTCTTCCCCTCACGAGGAAGTTGTAACTGTGTGAGTTCTCCCCTCAGTATCCTCTTCTCCAGGCTGAAGAGGCCAAGTGACCTCAGACCCTCCTCACAGGGTTTCACTTCCAGACCCTTCACCACCTTTCTTACCCTCCTTTGGACACTCCCTAATGGTTTAACGTCTCTCTTACCTTGTGGCACTCAAAACTGCCCCCAGGACACGAGGTGAGGCTGCCCCAGAGCAGAGCAGGACAATCCCTTCCCTTGCCCAGCTGGTGATGCTGATGTCCCCAGGACACGGTTGCCCCTCCCGGCTGCCAGGGCACTGCTGACCCAACTTGCCATCAACCAGGACCCACAGGTTCCTTTCCACAGCTGCTCTCCAGCATCTCATTTTTCAGTCAATACAGGCTTGCCCAGGTGCTGAATCTGGAACTTGCCCTTGTTAAAATTCATACAGTTGGCGATTGAACATCTCTAAATTGTTGAGATGTCTCTGCAGGGCCTACATGCCTTTGAGAGAGTCAACAGCTCTTCCCAACCTAGTGTCATAACTTATTTATTATTGCAAACTTACTTATTATTATAGTTTACATTATTATAGCAAGCTTACTTATTCCTTTGAGTCCTGCATGCAAGTCATTAATGAAGATGCTGCCGTGGTTATTCAGCTGTGGGCCAGACGTTTTGTCCAGAAAGATACTGTGAGAGATGGTATCAAAAGCTTTGCTGAAGACCACAATGATTACAGCTACTGTAATTTCTACCATCAACATGCCCTGTAATGGTGAGCAAGTCAGTGCATTGCTCTGCTATGCTTTGCCTTTCTCACTTTTGTCTGTTTACCTGACCACCAGTATTTTCAGACAGCAAAGAGTCTTCTAGTTCTGCTAAAGCATCTACCACCAAAGGGGTTCAGCCCACAGGGACGTTCTGAGCATTATTGTAACACTAGTAAAAATAACTGTACTGAAACAGCAAAAGTACAATCATCTGCCAAATTCAGTCGCAAAAATGGGCTCGCTAATACGTAGAGAAAGTTCTACTATGCAATAAAATATTCATGGTACTGAGACCAAGAAAGTCATGGATATTCATGGAATAGATCCAATAATAATAGATTAAGTCATTTTCCATTACTTAGGGCTTTTAAACAGAGGTAGAATGATTTAGGGTAAATCTATAATATTTAAGAGATTCTACCCATAGCAACACTGAATCCACTATGCCCAGTTTCTGACTCAACAGTATATGAAAAATGGTAGCAGGAGTCCATCCAAGATAATTAATCTGATTAACAAATAAACTGGAAGAAATCAAGGTAATTTGTACACACATGCACACAAAGGGGAGCTTAATGCCAGTGAATAATTGTCTAGCTTTTGTTAGTATTTCCAAAAAATGTCAGCTAATCATAGGCCCAAGGAAAGCAACAGGTCCCAGTTACTACAGTGAGTAAGGGGATCAGACCAAATCAACCAGAAGCTTATTCCCAGCCGCTGGTGGTCAGATGCAGATTTTTAGGAAAAAGAACAGGGCAAATGGTCTACCCCTCTGCTATGGCTTTCTGGGTTGTGATTCATTGGTTTTGGTCTTTCTGAGCCTCCCATCTAACATGCTTAATGGAACCAGCAGGGATTTTCTTTAAAATAATTCACATCCCTTTCTGAATTAATTTTAATCTTGTCTCCAGCAGCCCATCTTAGTGGATCCACAATTGCAAGCTGTGTACTCTCTCTGCTGATGCAAGTACTCTCTTTGTTGATTTATTTTGTTTGTTTGAAGTCTGTCATCTGATCATTTAATTAAAATACTTTAATTCTTATTTAATTAGAAATATTGAATAATATTATTTTCTACTCATTTTCTCACCATCTATGGTTGTATGGGCATCTCAGTCATATTTTACAGAGCAAATTCTAAAAGTAATTTTTCTAATTTTCTCCTCATACAGAAACCAACCCAGCCCTTCAATAATTCTTTTATTAAACAAGAAATCTTCCATTCCACACATGTTCTTTATGCAGTCAGCACAACCAGAATGGCACACAGTATTTGAGAGGAGTAAGACTTGTAAAAAGCCATGACCATCTTTTCTGGTTTGCAGCCTTCCAACAATTCCTAACCTTCCAACAATTTTTACCACAATGTTTTTCTTTCAGAGTGCTCGTGAGTACAGCTTTGAAATTTTTGAAGGACCATCCACAGCATTGTCCACTTCAGACGCTTTTATTCCTACATGAATTGAATGCTCTGCTGATAGTCAGTTTTCGATACATTTTCTGAATGATATCATCAGGAAAACATTTTTTTGCATCACTATTCATCCACCTTTCCAGATCATGTAAAAATTTGTTGAATAACTCATGTTTCAGTATCAGTCCCTAGAGAATCCACTTAGAAAACTCTCTCTGTTATTAAAAGCACTCCTGCACCTTGCTTCTCCTGTTTGAACAAGTATATGAAAACATTCCTTTCTATTCCATAGCACCTTATTTTCTTTGGGAAGCTTTTGTGAGAGAACGGTTGTGGAGAGAATAAGCAGGCCATTCCTTTTCTTACCAATTCTCAATTAATTCTGCCTGGTTACATAAACCAGGACTTTTTCCATTGGTCTTCCTAGATCTACTAACTCTGTGTTATTTGTTTTGGCAGAAAAAGTCAGATATAGCTAACAAACCTGTAGTTGTGCTAGTCACACCTGGAACCTGGATGCTGACACCAGCACTGATTTAAGCAGCAGGTTAGGCACCACAGTTTACTGAGCAGCTATTTCATATTTGTAGCCCTTTAAAACTCACAAAGAACATCTGGAAATGTGCTATCATTTGCTTCAATGGTTTGTTCTTAAAATTCTTCTTCACATGCTTCCCTCTGAGGCTCGACCTCTCTTTACCATTCTTTATTGCCCCATTTCCTGGGGTTCCATTTTTATTTCAGTCTTGTATAAAGTCTGATACACATTGCAAAAAATTGTATTTGTGTTAATATTAATCGTGACAATATTTAGCTTTTGTTACTTACTGCTTTCTTCCTCTGGTAATTGCTTTCACTTTTGATTTCTAAGAAATTTTACTATGAAGAAATTCCTTTACTCTAAGGTTTTACCGGGTTAATTTTATCAAGATTTGTTTCAATCTTATTTTTTCTTTCTAGTGATGTTTTTAGTACTTTACCGACAACCCCTTGATGCTGAAAACTATGAAATAAAGTTGGTGAACAAAAAAGGCGTCTTGCAATTCAGCTTATGTTGAGAATTATGTCCTTTTAATGTCATGAAACCTTCAGAACTCTGCTTGATAAGTATACATTGATACCACAGAAGCACTTTACCTGGGAGCACAGCGATGGTTAATGCACTGTCATCTGTGTTTTGCATATTCTGGGCACTGCAGACTCTCTGCCTCCCAAACAGTTCCCTCCATGCCTTAGCATTTTGGTTGTAACCAAAAAAAAATTTTTTTTTTTCTTGGACTAATCCTACTCACAAAACTCAGCAGAACCTAATAAGAAAATTTAGCCTGGCTATAGGAAATGGTAAATAGATAAAGGATAAAAAATACAGCGTGAAATTCTGTGCATGGAAACAAGAACAACTGACTGGCAAAGGGGAGCTTTGATTCAATTTGAAGAAATTTGGGACAAAAGATTAGAGATCATATAAAAATTCTAATTGAAATCTACTTTTCTGCCCAAGTCCATGAGTTAAGACAGAATATAAGGGAGCATATGCAAGATTACCTTTTCTTCATGGGAAGAGCTATGAAGCAAGAACTAAGATATCCTTATGAATAGGGAACATGGGAAACCTCAACATAGTGATCTGACAAGACCAATTTTCTCAGCAGTCAGTATGGTATCCCAGTATATGTAACTCTAAAGAACTTGGGAAGGTGAAACCCTCTTGAGATATGTGCACAAATAAGCTTAACACACAAAACTGTTCTTTGTCATTACAAGACTGACAATTACCATTACACTTTGAACACAATTTTCAAAAAATTCTACACTAATTCCAGCTACAGGAATAATATCACTACAAAGTATTCCTACTGTACGATCATCCTATTCTGCACTGCTGGTCTGCTATCCCCTCTATGATGATTTCAAAATATTCATATACATGCTCTAATCATGTATTTCTACACTTGAACAAGAGAATGTTAATAAAAATGTGCATAGCAACATGACAACCTTAATAGTTGCCTGGAGAGTTAAGGAACAAGTTTCCAAATGTACATTACCGTTTGCTTAGGCTGCTTTCCTAAAATACAATTTGTCACACAGGATTCAGAGAAGCTATAATTTCCAAGACCTTCTTCTAGCATATGGAATAACTATCTACACAGTTCCCAGTCCAAACCTACCAATGGTTTAGTCTCAGATTTCTCAGAAGAAATAGATTGTGGCAGGATCAAGCAATTGACCCAGGAACTAAACAGGATTTAAGTTCATCTAAAATTACAGCCCCCTAGGCCTGTACTCCAACTCACCTTATCTAAGAAATACCTAAAATGTACTATGTGCTTCCTTAGGGCATTGCATCAAAGCCTGCCTTCCAGATCTAACTGCTGTGCATCAGGAATGACAGCCAGAGTTTGGTGCCTCACTGCACCAGCAGGGCAGACAGCACCTCTGCGCTGGCAGACCTGCACACAGCACGAGAACCTGCGAGGCAAAGCCACAACGTGGGTGAGCTCAGGCGCTGCTTAGATGTTTTCCTGAGGCTTTTGCATTTTGCAATTTTGCTATTTTGGACCCACCATCTTGGTTTTGCTGAGAGTATCCTTTCTTTCAATCTGACCTAAAGCCAGTCTCTGCACACTGAAATCCTAGGAAACACAAAATCAAGACTGCACAAGTATGACCCCAAAAAATTACTTAAATAGAGAACAGTAGAGTTTATAGTGTTACCTATATTAAGCATGGCCAAGAGCAAGGAAATACTGCAGATGCAGGTGAGTTATCCTCTATCTGGTGGAAAATTAGTAAGATTTGAAAGGTCACTTCTGGGCTCCTTTACCTGGCAAATATTCTTCATATGATAATATTTGAAACCATGATTTCAGGATTATTAACCACCTCATATGCCAATAACCATTACTTTTATTGGAAAGTTAAAATATAGGGAATGTTTGAAGAGTAAAACTAGAAAAGGTGGTCCTAATCTAGGTCAATTGGGAAGACAAACTAAAATTTAAAAATCTATACAATCTGTAAACCAGATGGCTCAGAGGGGGATTTAATTGTAATACATAAAATCTGATATGCTGCAGACACAGTCAATCCCAGTTACTATTTTGCCCCTAAAACAAATATTGCAGTAAGAGGACATACTGTAAATTGAAATTACAGAAGTATTCTAACACACAGGGAAGCAATTTTTTCCTTAACTAAAAAATGTTCTACAAGACAAATGCACAAAAAAATCCTACTGCAGACTTCTAGAAATAATCAAATATTATTATAAGGGAAAGCTGGGTAAGAAAAGTATGCCTAAATTTGTCAGCTGTTTTGCATTAAATCCAAGTTTTTAAGCCATTATCTTTTTTCATACTGTGCGCACACGTAAACAGGGAAGTTCAATTGTGTGACAGTTTGGAGATTCTATAAAGAATTGCAATAAAAAGGGAAAATATAAAAGGTTGTGTGAGAAAGAGATGATATTTATTTATTTTCTGTAACAAAATTTATTTGAGGAACCCAAGAACATGGAAATGTGCAGACAGCCACAACCTTACTCAGCCTGTTCCCTAAGATAGCAGGGAATGTGCCAGATTTGGTCCAGCACTGTATAACCATCCAGTGTGCTTCAGGTAGAAGTTCTACTGTAAGATCTGTCTGCATCCATATTTGTAGATATGTTCTAAGTAAAAAA